>CM062296.1:704097593-704265892 GCA_031216915.1 Pictodentalium vernedei
ACTTCATTATGTTATTTCTTTTCCTCTGAAGCCCCATCCTCTCCCCAAATTTGCGTTCCAAAATACACTTTCAGTGAAGGAATTGTTTACTAATAATTTTAAGATCAGATTATAGAAGAGAAAAACTTCTAAATACCATTGAATAGAAGTGTAGTATAGGTTTGCTGTGTGTTTGAATGGTGATTTGGGAAGGCGTTGGAAGATTGGAATACCCTCTGTCCCTTCTGCTATGAGAGGGAACCATGGTTTAAATAAATGTGTTAATAGGGTAAATGATCTATTAGTCTATTAGTCACCAGTTGCCATGGGTTATAGTGTGCTCCTGGGGAATACACTTGCTTAAGATGTGAATTTGCCTGCATTAACAGCCTTAGTTTTTGCAATACATAGCTCTTATTGCTGACTGCGACAAAAATATAACCTTTCAAAACAATATAACAGTTTTGTAAGGTGTGTGACCCACCAGTGAAGTTCAATGAACATTTAAATGTGAATTAATTTAAAAAAACAATAATTAAATCTGGTTTGGAAAAATATATTTCCTATTAGTATTACGGAACTAACTATTTTCCCAAAGGCGACTATTATAACGTTCAGGCGAAAAAAAAATGATAATTTTGGCATTCAAATATACACCTAGAACTTAAATTTAGCACTCCGTGAAATGTTTCATGACAGTGAAGTTGCTGTTACTGATTAATATGTTTTAATGATTACTCTATCTTGCTGTACATTTCATCTAGTGAAACATGTTGTTTCTGGTTGATAGCGTACCCCAAACTCATCACATCCCCACGTGAAGCACTCTTCCCACGAAAGCCACAAACACACTTTCATCCACATGCAATATATGGTATAAAAGAGGAACATTTGTCACTTCTTACATCAAGAAATGTTGACATGGGAAGAGGAGACTTCCAGAGGCACCAAGATGGCAAATCGTTGACATGCATGCAACAGGCATGTCATTCAAAGCTATTGGAAGCCAACTTGGCTATAGTCATTCTGTTATCAGCAGACTTGTCCGAAAACATCAACAAACCAACGATGCTAAGGACCGACCAAGGCCTGAACAACCCCAAAAGACCTCTCCTCGGGAAGATCGGGTTTGGCACGCCTCGTTAGGCGTGACCCCTTTGCTTCAAGTGTTTTTTGAAACGCCTTTGGCGTTTGTGCAACATAACTGTCCCAAACCGTCTCAAATCACTGGGTATGAGGCCCGGGAGGGTCATCAAGCGTCCAGCTCTGTCTGATCAGCATCAAAGACGACGTTTGGAGTGGTGTATGACACGGCAACATTGGAATCTCAGGACGTGGGGGAGAGTCTATTGGTCAGACGAGCATAGGTTGCTGCTTCACGTCATAGATGGTCGCATGCGAGTGCGGAGGCACCGAAATACTGGTTACGTGCCTAGGAACATCAGACTTACTGTTCCTTATGGTGGAGGATCAGTAATGATCTGGGGATGCCTCTCTCGTGATTATAAACGTGATATTGTGACTGCACGTTGGAATCTCAATGGTCATCGGTACATCTGGGACATTCCCAATCCGGTTTTCGTGCCTCGTTTTAACAACCACCCGTTGTCTACTCGTCCTGTATTCATAGACGACAATGCAAGGCCACATCGTTCCCATGCTGTGAAAGCATTTCTTCAGAAAAAACGCTATTACAACACTACCTTGGCCTTCAATAAGTCCCGATTTGAATCCCTTAGAACAAATTTGGGACTTTCTTGGACGCCGTGTGCAAGCAAGGAGTCCACCTGTACAGAATTGGGCCGATTTGGAAGCTGCAAAGCACGAGGAGTGGCAGCAGTTGCCTCTGGGCAGTATCAGAAGGCTCACTGGTAGAATTAGGAGGTGGGTTCAGGTTGTCAACCGGGCACGTGGTGGATGCACTCGCTGCAGACGTCAGACACTGCTATTGTGTTCAGGCGATCACAAGTTACATTTTTTGTCAGTAATTACCGGCATTATTTCATCATGGACCGTTTCTGCACCACACATGTCGAGATAACATTTTTCCATCAAAAACATTAGTTACAGATATGTGTAAGTAACGCCAAAAAAATACTGCATATTTTCATCACTGTGTTGTCTTTCTTTTGTCAATAGACCATTCTTTTCACAAACAATCACTTTTGGCTATCTGAAAGATTGCATGACAGTACTTACAATTTCTATTAACACCACTGCGAAAAAAACGGGAGGTGTTTAATTAAGTTCCAGTTGTATATGTTTGTCAAGTATAGACATATTTTTTCGACCCGAAAACAATAGGTCATGCAACGAATAAGAGAGAAATACTGACAGGAAGGGAAGTGTCGGTCATTTGCACATATTTTTCAGGAAATTCTCAACAAAAACACACCAAAAATCAATTGTATTCTTTAGGTCCAAAAGTCATCAAATCACCCTCTTTTTATCTGGAATATTCAACAATAATGCAAGATGTCAATAGAATGTTTCAAACGTTTATTGAAACAATATATATTCCCAGGGCTGCTTATTTTTAGAGATTGCATCATTTCCGGTCAACATTTCAAGACGAGTAACTCTAATTCAAATGTTTAGTTCAATGATACCTTTTAGATAGGAACGTGTTGCTTTCTTAGTGAAAGGTAAAATACAAACCAGCCCAGAACTGTTCCTATTATTCATAGTTGACGTAACATGGATAGAAGCAGGAGATGATTTACTGTGTCGGAAGCTGCCGAGAGAACCAACTTACGTTGACCTAACGAACAAACTCAAAATGGCAGTTTCTGTATTGTGGTTTGGCTGATAAGCCGATTGATATGGTTCAAGGAGATACTTCCTTTCGAGGTAATTCCGAAGTTGTTCAGCTACTTTTCCGGCACTTTTTCTACAAAAGGTAAATTAGAAACTGGCCTATAGTTGTTTTAAGATATCAGGATCAAGAGAAGGTTTCTTGATAAGTGGAGATACCAATGCCAATGTAAGGTCTGATGGAACATGACCTACTTGGAGAGATACCTGGATGATGCTAGAAATAACTGGAGATATACAATTCATTGATGCTTTAACCCTTTACCTAACATGAGAAGCAGACGACACTTGCAAAAAAAATTCTTGAATAATTAATTTTTTTCATTTTTTGTCTCAAAAACATAGGTTATGACCCCTCGTTGGAACGAGCTCGACGAGCTCGTTCCAACGAGGGGTCATAACCTATGTTTTTGAGATAAAAAATGAAAATATTTTAAAAATTAATTGGCGATTTTTGAGAATAGCGCTGGCCGGTTTTGGACGTTACGTTGGGTAAAGGGTTAACCAGAGATGTAGAAATGGGTTCAGCCCATTAATGTTACTTGGACTTGACAAGATGTGATTCTTCACCTCAGGTACACTCACCTGTTCGAAAGTGGACCAACTTGAATTTACAGACAAACATCAGAAGTTGGTATAAACGTACTTCCAGTCCTCTTGTCTATCAACTTCATTTTATTTATAAAATAATTTTCAAAGCGGTTCGCTAATTCTAGTACTGATGTATGTTCTGAAAAAAAAACAATCTTACAATTTCCTAAGATGTCATAGGTAACAGAAAAGAGTGCCTTACTGTCGGTACAAACAGCAATACCCCAATTGTAGTATGAGCGTTTAGCTGCCTCGATTAGCCGATTGATGATTACTTTTTGATTACAAACCATTTCCCGGTGAATTATTAATTTGGTTTGGTTGAACAGTTTCTCCAGTCTTCGAAGTGTTTGCTTATTTTCTATTATTTCACTTGAAACCCGTTTGGGAATTTCATGAACTTTGAACGTTTTTGTTTTCAAAGGAGCATGGTTGTCTAAACGGTAAGACAACAACACCGTGTTGTATTGATGAACGATTTGAGTCGAGCCTTGCGATGAATCAATGGCCATCAATGGAGAAGACATAGAGTCAGTCTTCAACTTGTCAATGTTGATTTTCTTAAGATTCCACATCTGACATGATGGTTTGAGATGTGATTTGGTGAGCTGGTGAAGCCAGAACAGCAAAATGGTAAGAAGCGTTCGAGGCCCATGTGTCAATGCTCTGAATCAGTGTTTCATCAGATGATCTGGTCAAATTACATCCAAGGTATGACTCTTGATATGTGTTGATTAACACGTTGTGTGTATCCAAATGAGCTTGTTAAATCTAGGATTTGTTGTGCACCGCTCTCATCATTCCGTTCCACATGAAAATAGAAATCGCCAACCATGAGCAAATTGCCATCATATGATGCATCTTCAGAAATGAAATCCGAAAACTCGGATACAAACTGTTTTACGGTGAGCTGGTTTGATTACGAGGGCGGAGGCCTGTATATTATGATAAGATGGAACACAAATTCACTTGATACCAAACAATCCAGAAATTCAGAAGAGTTATGTTTCATCTGGGTGAATTTTGAGTGCTTCCCTTTTAGCCCACTGTGGGTTACAAGTGCTAAACCTCCACCCCTGCTGCCACGTCTCCATGTATGGTGTTGTACCCTGTCGGTACCAGCTCGGAAAAAACTTCGTTGGTCTC
Source organism: Pictodentalium vernedei (assembly GCA_031216915.1). Taxonomy (NCBI): domain Eukaryota; kingdom Metazoa; phylum Mollusca; class Scaphopoda; order Dentaliida; family Dentaliidae; genus Pictodentalium; species Pictodentalium vernedei. The sequence goes on from CM062296.1 coordinate 704,102,124, forward strand.
CATTATCACCAGAGGTAACTAGGTTTCTGAAAGGGTAACCAAATCGAGATAATTATCCTCAATAAAATGACAAATGTCACCAGCCTTTCTGGTTGTTGACTTTACATTGTGAGGGCCCAAATTAGGTAGTGTTTTTGGGGTGGCAGAATTCTGCTTCTTCGTATCTTATAGAAATTAAATTCTTTTATTAACCCCATTTCCTTGGAATAATTTAGGGTGCAGCCTCTTCCCAGGTTGAACCTAGAGATATTTACACTCCGTTCCTGTGTCTATGATGGTGCGTCAAACAAAACGCAAGTTGAAGAAGCTTAATTTTTTTATTGTTTTATAGTCATGACTGTTTGTATGATCTATATTACAATTCAAATTTTCAATGCCATACAGTTCAGCCGGGCTAAATTTAATAGCAGCCATTATTCCAAGGTAACTATTTGTAGTTGAGTAAGGAACTTTCACACTCAACAGTGTTGATGAGTGTTCATATAATCTATGTGCTGGACAGTTGTTATTCAGTCCTTTTCGTTAATTATAACAAATAAAATAAGTTTAATCTAATCTAACTTTTGTCAGATTACCTCCATCCACTATACCGGGTCTTTTACTTATTTTAACATCAACAAAACGCTATAACATATATATTCGTTTTGGATTTCGTTGATTCCTGTATCCATGTGACTTTCCTGTGATATATTCGTCCATTGTTGTCAACAGTTAGAACTGCTCACTACGGTGACGGTGAAAGTTTCTAAATTTGTTGAGGAGATTCGAAACAATCTCGCAGCTCATTTTTCCAAAATAAGAACTGTAAAATAGAACAAAAGGTGCTGCATGATTCTCCCCAAGCGACATAATGCTATCCCCACCCACTGCATAAAAACGGAAATATTTTTACAGATACATGTGTGCAGCATTGGGAAAGAGAATTGGGCCTCGGTCCAATGCCTTTTCTGTAGTTTGGCGATGACAATCAGTGTAATTTTTGGTATGTTCAGTTTATCTTGGTTACACGGTTTTACTAGACTGAGGACATTAAAATTGAGGCATTGGTAAATCTTTACTTTGGTATAATGTTTTCGGTTTTAAAGTTAGACTTGAGAATGGATACAAATATTTATAGGGGCAAAAAAAATGAACAAATGTTTGGTAAATTTCTTAACTCTTTTGTAATTCGCCTTTTTACAGGGAAAAATACATGGTTTCTCATAAACTATGTGTCACGATTCTTGACTGAAGAGATCAGTTTTTTCCATTCATTATTGCTAAAGATATTGGCTATTAAAATTTTGCACTAAATGATCATTTTTTTCAGTGAGATATAGTCAGTGCATTTGCCACTGGCTACTAAATAATAATTGTGTTGAAGGCGCTCCATCGGAGCAACATAACTGAACAGATCTCATCGAAAAATTGTCTGTTTGAAAGAATATAAATTAAGATTATGTACAGTCAAATCGTTTCTCCAATCGTCTTGTATTTAAGTCGAAATAAACATCTTTCCTCGCTGTACAATCATTAGCTAATATCTGATCTGGCTGTTGTTGATTTTTAACACTTGGATTCGGTTATATTATAACTCTGGACAGCATCGGAGCGAATGGACTTATGATTGGAGACTGCCTTCCCAACTAAAATAAAGACTCCCCCAGCAGGACTTGTAGCCCAATCGCAAGTCATAGAGACCCGCCAGACCCGCCCATCCCGTGCTTTGATGTTATATATGTTAGATGTTATATGAAATATCTCATTCGAATACGTGACATATATTGAGTATTCCAATGAGTACAAAGGAGTATGAGCTGGCCAACAAGCGAGTACTTAGAGAGGATTATATACGTCGAAGCTATAAGATTGAGAGACTATCCCAAGATATTTATAAATTGATGAATGAAAAGAGAGAGTATTCCATGCGGTGACACAAACCTCAGCCTTGATAACAAAGACGGTGAAGTATTTGTGATATGGTAGAGATTAGTTACTGACCTGGAGAATTTATCAGAGGCAAAATACGTTTGTCACAACGGTCTAGTTACGATTTATTTGTTTATTTATTGGTACTTAGCGCTACATCACAAACCAAGGCTATATCGTGATGATAATAACTGATGTAGTGAACACCAATTCTTTCATAAAATAACATATATGAAAAATACATGTAAAATGTACATGGGCGTGATGATGAAATAAATAGCGAGGACAATAATGATACTAAAAGCTGAACGAATACCGTACAAATCAACCGGATGATTGGATGATTTTTTGTAAAATAAGATGTAGAGGAATGATTAAAATACCTACAACATATTTAAATGGTTGCGAAACGAGGCAATGGGGTGAGAAGTGATTATGTAAAAGAGTTCTCTCAAAGACGGTACTCTATATAATCGCCGTCCGATGTCAATAAAATTAGTACAATCTAATAGAATGTGTTTGATCGTCAGCTGATATTGAAAGGGAACACATTTGGGTTCTATATTACTCTCTAACAAAAAGGAATGTGTAAGTCTTGTATGGCCAATATGACACCGTATCAGTAAAGCATGATGTTTTCCACAAAGAGTACAAGACGGATACCTATTAGTAATAGTCGTTCGGGAGCTATGGGGCTTGTCATTTGTTGTTCCATCCAATTCCGGCTGCAACACATATTTGATGTAGTTATTGATATGTGGTTTAAAGTCACTGAAAGGAATTTTAAAATCAGTGTGGGACTTGTCTAAGGCCTGTTTTACTGCACTGTTTGCCCTGGGCCATGTTCTATAGAACCTCTGCACACATGCCAAGTCAAGTAAACCCAAACCTGTAATTCGCTTCTCTTGTGTTTTATAGTGATCTCAGCACCGAGTAGAGCTAGTCCACATGCCTGTAATCTCTGAGTACAGCCGTGCAATCTGCTTATATTGTAGAAGTTCAAAAGTAATGTTTCAAGCAATTGGCCATTGTAGTATGGAATGAGTTGGTGTGTATGGCTGGTTCTGGACAACCTCCATCGTATTGGTCCAGAAAAATAGTGGTCCAGAAAAGTTAGTTATTTTGGGGGTATTTTTAGAAAAAAACTTAAATTTTTCCATTAAAAAAAAATGATTTTCTTGGAAAATGTTTTTCCAGAAATAATTCAATTTTTTCCAGAAAATGTTTAAAATTTGAACATTTTTGGAGTACTTCGAGTGAATTTAACGAACAATTGGTAACACAATTTCGGGATTCTCAGTCCCGCATTATTGACAATTTTAACACTGATTTTTCCATTGGGTGAATTTTTTGTCAACTTTATCATGCCTAGAATACCTGGACCACTCACGGTCCAGATTTAACACTGAGATTTTCCATTGGGAAAATTTCGAGGACACACTGTCGTTTTTAAAATTCGGTCTAGAAAAATACGCGATCGATTCTCGTGGTAAAAGATCGAGGTGAATTTAAAAATTGGGCCAGCACAAAAAACCGAGATCGTGAGTGGTCCGGTAAGAGACTCTATCCAGAACGCGGATACCCATGGCGAAAGACGAGGGTTCAATCGAGGGCGAATTTCGTAGATAGAGCTGGTAAAATACTCGAGTTTTATCATTGGAGATGGAGAGCACTCGCTCGAGTCCGATTGAAAACGATAAAAATAAAAATTGTAGGTGCAACCATTACGTGCTTGTTTTTTGTTATTAAAGAAACAAACTTGTTATTTTATTATTTTTCTTCATATATATATATAAGAAGAAACAAAATAAAAAAACAACGTTTACAATTAATAATAATAATCATTTAAAAAAACCCATAAAATTTAATATTTTGTATAAAAATAATTTTCAACAAAACTACGACATAAAACAATTATCAGTCATGAACTCCTCCACACCTAAAAATTCTGCATTAAAAATAAAAAGAGTCGAACGCTATTCCAAGTTTGTCACTAAAATTTACAGGTTAGAATCTCACAACCCTATTGAATTAACAGACGTGGAAAGTAGTGGGTTAACACAGGATTATGGAAAAAGTGTCTTACCTTTAAAACTGAGCGAGACGTCTCTGGATCTACTCTACAAATATCATGATGATTTGTCAATAATTTTAGCAGATAAGATTGAAACGTTTAACCCCGAGAATTTATCTTGAATATACGGACGTAATATTTATCCAAGTATTTCGAAAGAACTAATCCAGAAATACTATTTAATTCCTTTAGAATCACGTACTTTTTCAAATCTTTTAAATTTGATTTTTCGTTTCATTTTCCAAAACACCGAAACAAATACTTTCAAGGTAAATATCCTTCTAACAGATTTGACATTATGAATTCATCACGGCTTAGAAAAAAATCCATTAATATTCAATTTTTTCTCAAGGAATGTACACTCGCTGGATTGAAATTATTAATGGAGCGTGATTGCTTTCCCAACTTAGAAATGTTTGCATAATGAATAACTGGGTGTCTGAACGTATAAATGATTAGTTTGGATGCGATGTACCTAAATCGTCTTAATTTATTAATTGCATTATATAAAATTGAATTTCACTTGAAAACAAATTGGTATTTTGTGTTCACAAAAAAACTCGAATTTCACTAGAAAAAAAATTGGTGTTTTGTGTTAAAAAATATATATATATATTAAAATAAGAAGTTTAAAAAATTCACAAATCAATTTTTTTTCAAAAGTTTTAACACAAAAAATGCCAAAAACAAAAACGTCTAACATGGAAAAGTTATATTTCTCTACCGTTTCCGTGTTGAAAAACTACTGCAGAAATCTAAGAATTAAAAATTACAGCCGTAATAGGACCAAAGGAGAATTGATTGAGCTCATGTGTGGAGAGACTTATGATCAATCACGGGTTAATTTACAAATGAGAGTACGTCAGTTATTGAATTTGAACGGTGTTAAACACATGAAAAAAGAAGAATGCATCGATCATTTACTCTATGGGAAGGGGGTGGACGAAAGGTCTACGACAGAGGCAAAACTCGAATCATGACAAGAAATGAGAAGGTAGCAAGAAATGAGAAGACGAAACAACCTCAACAAACGACTGTGGACACTAAGAAGAAGACTGTTAAACGAATGGTAAGCCGGCAGGTTTCGAAAGAGAATGAGAAACGAAATTAAATGGACGCGGTTCGAGATGATGATTAGTTACAGAAAGCGATGGATGCAGTCGTGAGAGCGTTGGATGAAAACAAGGGATTCGATGCAATAAAGGGAATCGTGACCAAAGCGTTACAGAAATCGTTGATTCCTATAGAACGAGACGTCGCCATTAAAGGGTACTTTAAAACTTTTGAGGTGATTCTTTGTCTCTCAAATCTCGATCCCAAATCGTTCATGGAATGGGCGAAGGGTGGAGTGTTGGATGTATTTCGAGCACATCTAGATGAGGGTTTAAAAATAAAAATGATCTTCCATTGTCTGATGAAAAACATCGACGTGAAAACGGATGAGAGCGTGGTGCAAGATGCCTATTTCCAATCTAAAATGGAGACTGTATTCGGAGATGACGAATTATCTGATGTTACGAAGTGAAGAAAGACAAGATGCTGGAATCTATGGCTATTTATCATGAGAAGGGAAGTGGTTGGTCGTTCGAGAAGATATTGTGTCTCGATATTCTCGTGGATAGACATGACCCTTTGAGAACGTCTTCCTGTATAGAATTGCCTCGTTTCCTATATAATAAAAAACTGTGGTTAACATGAAAAGTAAAGATGATAGCGAGTGTTTCAAATGGGCGATCACATCGGCCTTATATCCTGTAGAAAAGCCTAGCGATAGAGTTTCTAAGTACGTGGAGACTTGTAAAAATCTCGATTGGATGGGAGTGCCTTTCCCAACCCGATTGGAAGACATCAAGTGTTTCAAAAATCTAAATCTCGCCGTGGCCGTGAGCGTCTTAGGATACGAGGAGGATGATAAAAAAGAAATAGTCTATCCTCTCAGACTGACTTCGCATGAAGAGAGAGAAAAGATTGTTAATTTGTTATTAATTTCCGAGGGTGACAATCAACATTATTGCTGGATTAAAAATATGAGTAAATTGTTGTCGAAGCAGACTTCCACACATAACAACAGGAGATTTTTCTGTCTCAACTGGATGAATTCGTTCTGTTGTCAAGAATCGTTGACGCGTCATCAGGAATATTGCAATGAAAGGTCAAGCGTTGCCATCGAAATGCCTAAACCTAATACTTAGATGTACTTTTCCAACTATAAAAGAAGATTGGAGCCGCCATTCGTCGTCTATGCCGATTTTGAATGTTTCACCACGAAAATGAATTCTTGCCAGCCCGACGAGCATAGTAGTTACGGCGAAAAATATCAGGAGCACGTACCTTCGGGCTATTGTTATTACGTGAAATGTTCTTTCGATGATCGAGAATCGTCAGGTCTATTCATCTACACTAAACGTTCAGATCATGACGACGTGGCTAAAGATTTCGCGGATGCGTTAGAATCGAAAATTCAAGAATTATACGACAAATTTAAAAAATCAAAACACATGATCATCACGCCAGAGCAATGGGAAGAATACAAAGGAACCACTGAATGCCACATCTGTAGACAACCATTCAATAATAATTGTGAAAATAATAAAAAAGTTAGAGATCACGATCACTACACGGGTCTGTTTCGAGGCGCTGCTCATAACAAATGTAATTTAAGATTTCGAGATGTTCAATTCTATCCGGTGATATTTCACAATCTTTTGGGCTACAACTGTCACCTGTTCGTGAAACATATGGGTGTCAGCGAGGGGAATTTGAGCTGCATCTCACAAAGCAATGAAAAATACATTACTTTCACTAAATGGAAGGTAGTTGATGAAAAGATACAGGTCGAAGGATCTACTAAGGAAACAACGATTCCCATCCATAGAGAGATACGTTTCATAGACAGTTATAAATTCATGTCAGCCAGTCTGGAAACATTAGTCAACAGTTTGAATAAGGAGAAATTTAAAATCACGAGTAAACATTTTGAGGATCGACAACAATTGATGGACGTCATGTTGAGGAAAGGTGTCTACCCTTATTATAGCATGTTTGATCTTGAGAAATTCGACGACGTCGCTCTACCTCCTAAGGAAGATTTTTATTCGAAATTATATCAGTCTCACATTTCCGATGACGATTACGAACACGTGCAAAAAGTGTGGAGATTATTCGACATGAAATCCACGAGACATTATCACGACCTCTATTAGAAAACCGATGTGCTTCTGTTGGCCGATGTGTTCGAAAATTTTCGACGAGTGTGTCGTTGACATTACGAACTAGATCCGGCTTGGTATTTAACGGTACCTGGACTTGCTTGGGATGCTTTCTTGAAGACGACCGAGGTTCGATTGGAATTATTAACGATGTTGACATGTTGCTCATGTTCGAAAAGGCTGTGAGGGGTGGTGTCTCTATGTTTTCCACCAGATATGCTAAAGCTAATAATTCTCACATGGAAAAAGATTTCGATTCGGAAAAACCAAGTAAATACATACAGTATTGGGATGCTAATAATTTGTACGGTTTGGCCATGAGTCAACCTTTACCAATTGGAAATTTCAAGTGGATTAAAACGTTGAAAGAAAAACAAAAATGGAGAGACTATCCTTGTATTCTAGAGGTCGATTTGGACTATCCGGAAATGTTACACGATCTACACAGTGATTACCCACTGGCTCCTGAACGAATGAAAGTGAACGGCGTCGAAAGACTCATTCCTAATTTATATCACAAATGCAAGTATGTGATCTATTGCGAAAATCTGAAACATTACATCGATCACGGAATGAGATTAATCGACGTGCATCGAATCATTCGATTCGACAAGGAGCCTTGGATGAAAAAATACATCAATCTCAAAACGAATTTAAGAATGCAGGCCGAGAGAGACTTTGAAAAAGATTTCTTCAAACTCCTGAATAAATATGTGTACGGTAAATCTATGGAAAACATTAGGAATAGAACCAACGTTCAACTCGTCACCTCTGAAGAGAGGTCTAGAAAATTAATCGCGAAACCCAATTATAAACATAGAATCATATTCAATGAAAACCTAGTGGCTGTACACATGCAAAAGACACATCTGATGTTCGACAAGGCCTGTTACCTTGAAGCGATCATCTTAGATGTTAGCAAGCAGTTGATGTACAAGTTTCACTACGATTATGTCAAATCAAAATTCGGTTCGAAAGCCAAACTATTGTTCACCGACATGGACAGTCTGGCTTACGAGATAGAGACTAGAGACGTCTACGGGGACATAGTGCTAGACGTGAACGAATGGTTCGACATGAGTAATTATCCCGATAATCACCCGTCTATGATTCCAAAGGGTGTCAATAAAAAGGTGTTGGGTAAATTCAAAGACGAGAGCGGAGGAAGACAGATCACCGAATTCGTGGGTTTGAGACCTAAATTGTATGCTTATCTCCTCGATGGTGAAGAAATTAAGATATGTAAAGGCGTTCAATTCAAGTGTGTGTGATGAATAAAAGCATCACGTTCGACGGGTATAAAGAATGTCTTTTCAAAGGTTTGACGGTGTATAAAAAGATGACTGTGATTCAAAGCGAAAAGCATGAGATATACACCAAAGAAATTAATAAGATTGCGTTGACGGCCAACGACAATAAGATAACTTTTTGTGAGGATAAAATACACACTTTCACACTCGGACATTATTCCGCAACATTTCAACAACAGAATCGAGAGGATGATGAATGTAGTATGACTAAGGACATTGAAATGTTGTAAGTTTAAAAAAAACTTGCGAGTTTAAAAATTAAAAAAAGAATAGAAAAAAAATAATAAATAATTAAAAAACAAAACAGAACATATTTATGAATAAGAAGGAAATAAAACAAATATCCGTAGAAGGTGTCGTCTTACCCAACAAACCCCTATCCAACATTGATCTGTCGAAAGTGGCGAAAGATTTAAAAATCAAACATTTTCGAGGTGTGTTTTCTAGAGATGCCTTGCCGAGAAAAAAAAGACGGCGATTCGGAATGTCGAATTTTAAATCCGGACGATATCAGAGGTGAGGGCATGCATTGGGTCACATGGTTTTCGAATAATAAAAATTATTATTTCAATAGCTATGGAATCTCACCACCGATAGAAATAAGGAACTATTTAACGTCAGTTATTAACAATACCGAACAAGTGCAAGTGCTGGATCGAGTGTTTTGCGGTCACCTGTGCCCCTATGTTCTCAAGAGATGGTCGGAGGGAGATCACTTTCAGGATATACTCAACGATTTACATTAAAAAAAATTTTTGGATGTATATAAAGATATATATAAATAAAAATTTTTGGTTGTTATAGTTAAAATAATTAGTAAAAAAAAAATTAAATTTTTTAAATAATAATAAAAATAAGAAAAAACACACAAACATGACAGTTGTTAAATTTGGTCGCACTGACGATAATGAAGGTTCCTCCAGAAAGAAAAGAAGAACTACGGTCGAAGTTGTTGGCGGTGGTGACATTGCCAACTTCGATGAACGATACGTCCGGATATACGAACCTCGAGAAGAACCTTTAAACTTAAACAATAAGAAAATCTACAATCTTCCAGAACCGATCGATCGGTCGGATGCCACGACTAAAAAATACGTCGATAGAGGAGACGAAAATTTCTGGCAGATGATGAGAGATAATTACGTGAATAAAGACATGATGGACAATCTCGACATCTCGATATGAAATCAAAATAAGTGGTGAATGTAGCACATCCTAGAGATTCGACCGATGTCACCACTAAAAGATATGCAGACAATGCTAATGCGAGATTCAGTAACCATCTGAGAGATCACTACGTTCCTAAAGTCATGCAGTCCGAATTGAACATGAATTCTAACAAGATAATCGAATGCCCGTTCCCACGAATGCCAACGATGCAGTGACCAAACAATATGTAGACTTGGAACTGAGAAAGAATATCGTCGATGAGCTAAAAATGAAATCAGATCTGGATGCGAGATTCAACAAGATATTGAATCTGTCTCAGATCGGCGATGCGGACGAAGACTCGACGGATCCCACGCACATAACGGATGCCTGCCCTCTGATCTCCGTCGTGGAAAGGATAAAATACGCCAGACAACTGATCACCGTCTGGGCCGAGGAGAGCGGAGCGTTAGATGCGATAAAAGCCGAATGGTCCTTCAGAAACGGAGGTAACGGATCACTGCACAGTCTAATAGGATATCCCATGCCAGCGTCGAAAAGCTGGAGGAGCAACACTCGAACACTAGCGTCTTCTGTACACCTCTCAAGGTGCAGATGGGGGATAGGATCAATTTCAAGATAAAAACAATAATCCCGAAGCCGCCACCTCTGTGGTTTCTCTGTTGGTCGAACTCGATCTTCTGAACAAACAGTGAGTACAAACAATTGAAATAATCACTTTTTTGTGATGTAGGGGAGACAACTCCAAAAAAAATATAATTGGATTTTGAGAGAGAATAAATCAATGTCTCAAAATCCAATTATATATATATTTTGATTTCTTTTAATTTTAACATATCCTTTTATGTCACTCCTACAAATTGGACAACAGGTTAACATCATAGAACGTACACGCTGTCAAATGTCTGCAGGGAATAAATAAAATGTCAATTTAGTATTGGAAACATACCCTCCACATTTCCTTGTTTTCCAACGAGTTGTTTTCTTCGTTAGTGGATTGTGTCATGTCTTGTCCGAAATCCAACAAAAAACGTGTTAAAGCTGCAACGTTCAAAAAATCTTTCAGATTTTTATCGAATATCTTGAACAAACATTCCACGCCAGATTTTGAAAAACCTGCTTCTAACTCGGCTTGTAGTTTAATGTATAAATTAGATTTCGTTGGACTCTTCTCCCTTCTTTTAAATTTTACACCCTTGATCAATTTCATATAATTACACGTTGGATAAAAACGAATGTGTTCAATTTCGGGAACGTCCTGATTTTTCCAATTTTTCAAACCTCCTCCACAACAGAATATTTCACCGAATCCTCCAAATCTTCTATGTAATAGATTCTGGCATCTGCCATTTCTCCAGGAGATTGAGATTTATTTACGGGCCTTCCTTTGGTAAAACTTCTCACTCTGTCCTCTTTCAGTCTATAATCTACAACGTTTGGATTTATAAAATGTACAATTCCTAATTCTTCGAAATGTTTTACGTTCAAAGGTTCATTTTCGGTACTCATTTTTTTTTTTATCGAACGATGGACATTTTTTGTCCATCCAATTCGAATTCTAACTCCCTATCAGACAGGTCTAGGGCGAAAGCCTCGGTTCTCCTCGGCACGTTCCTGTCGAATTGCATCTTGATCTGAATGTCTAAAATGCTACTCTTGAGTCGCTCGCTCTGTTTAATGATGTTGAATGCGAACAGGAGATACATCGACTTGTATTCGGTGGGAGTGATGTTAGGATTACCCATCAATTCGTCCAGTCGATGATATTCCTTTCTGAAATCCGCAGCGTCGCCGTATAGTCTGCAGAAATCGTTCTTAACCAAAGAGGCATTGTAATCGATGGCCGGATAATAATCGTGGCATTTAGAAATGCCTGCATGTTTCTCAAGTTACAATGATCGAACAGGGAAAGATTTTTCTCTTGAGACCTGTCCCTATCGGTTTAAAATGCCACTATGATGAAACATGGTCTTTCTGAAGCAGATTTCATGGTCAATCTCCAATCGAAGTGATTGCTGGACGATGGAATACTAGCCGTGTCGCACTGTCTCATTCTAAATCCCACCAGTAATTTACTCTTCGATTCTATGATCTTGTAGAGACGTACTTTCTCTGCAACCGAAGGCAACACGTACAGAACGATCCAAGATATCTTGTTCTGATGTATCTTACCCGCATCTGTCGTGCCAGGTCTTATGATGGCTTCGTCGTTTCCTTTTCGAATCATTGTCAGATTGTGTTTGAAGCCGTAGAGAATCTTATCATAATCTTTCGCGAATCCGAATATGTGTTTCAGAGGTATCCTGAACGAAAACGTTCGTTTGGGTCTCGACGTCTTGATGATATAGCTGAATCTCGTGGCGGCACCGGTATTGGATGCACTCAGTTCGGCGATGGTGTCTTTCACCCACAATTGATTGAGTCCTTTAGATTTCGAAAAATCGTCCGGATAGGTCAAGAGTCCGTACATCGTGGTGGCTTGTCCGGGATGAAACACGGATTCTATCTCTTGTCCCGAGAGCATGTATTTTATATTACTGAACAGATGCATTATGCCATTATTGGCTACAGTGATCACATTGTCGTCGGTGCAATCGCTTCCGTCTTCCTTGGTGAGACGTCCCTGTATCACTATGTAACTTTCGCTGAACAAACAGATCTTGAGACTCGACATTGATTCTTATTTCACTGGCATTGTTCAGACTGGTTCCAGTCACGGATTCCAAACTGGTTCAACTCGTGAACTTCGTATTCTTGAATGCTTTCACCTCTCAATATACCTTCAGTTATATCTAATTTATTCGTCATGTTTTGGTTTTTTTATCTGTGTTAATTCCTTTGCTTTTTTTTATTATAAATTGTTTTTTTTTTTTAATTATTATTTTTTTTTCCTTTCTATATATGCGTAAACAAATAAAGTGATGGGTGTTAGTTTTTCGAAATGCTGTCTTCTGTAATTCTTGTTCGTAAAATGTTCCAATGATTTCTCTGCTGTCATCTTCATCATCCTCTAATGCTTCTATTTTGTAAGTCACTGGATCTGTGTGAATTATTCTAATGAACTTAAAGATTTCCTCGGTCCATTGAGGAGTGTAACCTTTCTCGAAGAGTGACTTATGAGAAGTGAGTCTCACTCGATCACTGACTGCAAATTTCGGTGGTCTGGACTCCTTCTTGGTCTTGATCCTTTCGATATAGAGATTCGCGAAGATGCGTTTTTCGTTTCGAGGATCGCTAGCTTCTGTGGGCGTCATCTTGGTCGATCTGTGTCACGTGTTGTTGTATTCTTCGACCAGTTCGTCTAGAACGTTGATATATTTCTTGGTCTTATCGGCCGTGAAATACTTGTGCATGTTTTCCTTCATGGTTCTATTCCAACATTCGATCACGTTAGCTTTCCCTTCATTTTCGATGAAATAGAGGTCGACTAATGGACGAACATGACTGTTGTAAAATTCCTTCCCCTTGTCCACCCACAATTTATCCGGTTATCGAGAAGACGATGCGAATATGCTCTTTAGAGCCTCGGCCATGCAAGCTCCCAATTTATTCTTCAGAGGTCTCACCCATCCTTATTTCGAAAACACGTCGATGACCATCAGTATGCATTTAATACCCTTGTTCTATTTCGAATCCGATTTCATGTCGACCAGGTTGGCCGACCAGATTTGAGCCAGACTCTTCACGAATACCCTTCTCCTTCGAAATTTATGCATGGCGGGCCTGTGTAGTTCCTTCACCAATGCATTCATTAATAATTTGTTCTGGGCACTTTTTTGTGACCCCACCTGAATCGACGTTTGGTACCGATCACTTTACCAACCCGAGAACGTTCTAGTCTCTCTCTCCTAGTGTGATTCGGTATATTTCTCAGCATCATCAACATGTTTTTATCGCAGAGTCGATTACGAGTCTCAACATCGGGATGTTTAGCATAGCACAGATCGTGAGCGTAAGCGGCCGAATCCACCCTATTGATGGGTTTGCTCCAAGATTTAGGTGTCAGATCTCGATTCAATCTCTTATTTAATTTCATGTCGGGTCCCATGAATTGATGTCTTGGCAGATGCATTTTGATGGGTAGATTATTAATCAATTTATTCGTCAGACCGGCACTGCATTTGATGAATTGCATCTTGGTTGAACCGCACACTTTACACGTTCCGCAAAGCATGGGACTTTTATTTTTCTTCAGTACTTTTTTATCGTTAACCGTATCAGTAACTCTCTTGCATTTGACGCAATACATTTTGTTTTTTCGAATATATATTTAATTTTTATTTTTTCGTATTTTCTTTTTAATTTATATATAATTTTTTTTCTTTTATAGATATTTTTTTTCAATCGATTGCTTCCGGCATCTTTTTGGGATCCAACAATTTACGAAATGATTGTCTCGTTTCTTCCCTGCCTTTTTCCACGAGATAATCCTTCATTTCTTCCTTGAGAATCTGACAACTATTGACTCTTATCATCGATTTCAGGACTTCGTATTTTTGTTTTTCGTTGAATATGTCGACGTATTCGCCATCCAAAATCCTACCATCTTTCAACGCTAGAGAGACCTTATCTGACACAGTGTCGATCTTTGCATCGGCCAAAATGCTGATGTTTTCATGCTTCTTGGCCTTCACAGATAATTTCTTAGTGATTAAATTTCCGATCGTACTGACAAATCCGACAGTCAAAGCCTATCCTTCTACCATCAACACGACCGGAAGAGCAGCAATGGCAGTCAACAATAGACCGATTCTGGCAACATTCAAACCCATAGAGGTCGTGATGGGTGTCAAATCCACACCATTCACAAATTTCTCTAATCTCGAATATTTCTTATTGAGAGAATGACGTGAATCTCTCTCTCGCGTCAGATACAATTGAATTCTATTGATTTGTGCGATTCGATACCTCTGCCCCATGTCATCACTACTTTTTGGTGGTAGAAGAGGTGCTGTGGGCTCCAACAATGGATAGATTTTTTTACTTCAAGTTTCCATTTTTAATTTATTTATATATATTCTTATTATTTTTTTTTTTTTATTTTCACCTCTTATTATTTAATGAAAATATTTTTTTGTAGTGGTTTCTTCCCTTCAACAAGGAATTCCAAAAACCGTGATTCCCATCTGAAATTTTTTTTAGTGGTGGTGGTCTCCCCTTTTCCAACAAATATTCCAAAATGCGTCCTCTATCTTCGGTGGTGAGACATCGATGCACTAACTTCAATTCTTCTGATTTAGTGGGCTCAGATTCTCTGACGCAAGCCATGAATTTCCTCCAACATTCGATCACGTCGTTGCATCAGACGTATTCCACTGCATGCATGAAATACATAGTGACGATGTCTTCCCAATCCATCGTGAGACATGAATGATTAATATAATTAAATTCTTTCTCCTCCTGACAACCGAGACATCTTTCGTACAAGACGCGAGGAAATTGTTCATCACGCAGATCGTGTAAGCTCGACACAATGCTCTTCGAAGAAACCAAGCTCTCGATTCCATGGAATTGTTCATTTTACTCATAATTATAATTATATATATATATAAAAAATGTTTCTATTCTAATTATTTTTTTTTCTTTTTATATATTACTTTTCTTTCAATAACAACACATTTATTCATCTCATCATCAACGAAATGAACGAATACTTGTCGTATATTATGATAGGAAAAAGATGACATTTTTTTCGAAAGAATGCTTTTATGCTTTTCATATTTCGATAAAACCATCCTTTTGTCATCGTCATCGTTACAATGACACGGGAAATAATCGATAATGATTTTTAACTTTTCAGCAAATTTGATCCACGGTCTATTGGCTGTGAACGAGTGTAATCTGTGAATAAATTTGGCACACTCACGAATGGATTTTTCATCACCACCACCACAATCGAATACGTTAACTACGTTTTTCATGCAATAAATCATGTAACGCTATTTCCCATAATTGTAAAGTTCTACAAATGTCACTTCGTATTTTAAACGATCTAGAACATCCATAATCATGCGATAATCTTGGTAAGACACATTTTTTTTTTTTTTTGGACTTCATCGTTTCAGTATTTTCGAAATAGCTTTGATTTAGGAATATGAATAACAATATTAAAGAAAACAATGTTCCATACCCGTTTAAACACGCGTCGTGTATGAGTTTGAATTGATTCTAATGCATACTCGTGTAAATATTGTGAAAAAGCTAAAAGCTTTTCATAATACGAACGCCTTGTGAACACGTCTGTTGGAAGTCGTTTTCTCTCCTTTTGTTTCATTTTTCATTGTTATTTTTTTTTTTAATCATTATTTTTTTTATAATAACATACCCAAAAGAGGTATGTTTTTAAACGGCGAATTGTGACCGAACAACAAGCCTTCACCAATCGGTTCAACATTCTCTCCGGTCTTCAGATAGAGACCATCTCCGTGAAAAGCATCGCCACTACCTTTTCTCGCGGGTCCTAGATACAATCCTTTACTTTCGACGTCTACACGACACACGGCTCCTCCCTTCCTCAAAAACAGTCCATTTCCTATCTTCTTCAAAATCAATCCCTACCCATTAATTTGTCGACTCACAAACTAGCGAGTCCCGAGAGAGCTCCCACGTCTAGAGTTTGGTAACACCGTCTTCATGAAAATGGGTAATACTTTTGTGGCGAGTCCCGCCAATAGCGGTAAGAAAGCCCCTTTCATTCTCAGATTATATCTCAATTGAGCGAGACTCAGTCTCACCGTCATGCCCGTTTGATTATGAATCGTTTTCTCCATCCTTTTGATTTGAGTTTTAGTCCAGGCGATCCGATCACTACCACCACTCACCAGATCTTCATAACTAAATTTAAATCTAACAGCTTCACCTCGATGACTCAACACTCTGTGAAGTTTAGCTTTCTGTCCTTCGGATATGTTCACGTTTTTAATTATGTATCGACTACTCATATATTTAATATCGTCTGTGGAGTACTCGTATTGGGAGCGAGTCTTATCATCTTGCTTCCATGACCATCGGTCTTCAGTCTCGTCTGAATGTGATGGTTCAGATTGTCTATGTCATAACTCCCTTTGGGAAATCGAATCTCCAATCAATCCACTCCGTTGGAATACTTGAATGCATTATGCTTTTCGGTGATGCTGGGAAACGAATAGTAAGTCTCGAGATTAACCAACGCCATCTTGTATCTCTTTTCCTTCTTCAATTCGATAGAAGGTTCGAATTTCGTAGTGAATCGAGTCGTGTCATGACTCACTACGATTTGAAAGGACTGTTTTGCAGCCATATTCTCGACAATCTGTTCTAATAGATGTTCTGACATCATTTTTATTATTTTATCGTATATTAATTATATATTTTTATATTTTATCAATATTTTTTTTAATTTTCTTCTCTATTATTGTCGTCGGAAATATAAAAATAATCGTCGAATCCGCTTCGATATTTTCCGTTGTTAAATTCGCTAGTCATATTGATCACCACGAAATTGTGAAGTCCTTTGTCCCACATCTTTTTACAGAATCTCCTGAATTCTTACCTGCTCATGTAGTTAGCCATGTGATCTCCATAGATGTGATTGAGATTCTTGAGATCCTGACGAAAGAGACACAGAAAATTAGCACTCTCCGTTATCGTTTCTCTGGGCAGTCGAAAATAATTCTGAAACAGATAGAAACAATACACGTTGCTGTGACGTCCTCGAATGTAATACAATTCGCATCGATTCTGTCTCTCCAACAGCAAATCATCGAAGATCATGAGATTCTTATTCTCTGACTTCAACTGTCTGGGATCGGGAACGTCGTCGGCATTCTTGTAAAACAGACATTCCACGTTCGAACACTCGACGTTTCTCTGCGTCAATTCTCTAGTCGCTCCTTCCAATATATTCGAAGTCTCGTGTCCTTCGAATATTCGTCTCGATTGTCGAAGATTCTCGCTATGACGTCCTTGGGTAATTTACGATTCGTGCACTCTCGAAGCATTCTGTATTCTGGTTGAAAGACACTCTTGCCAAAAACGAATAATCTGTCATAATCCAACCAGCCGGGTCACAACAATAGATTCACCAAGAGATTGGTCTTTCCACAATTCGATTTTCCCACTATCAGACCTCTTATGCTCTTGGGAAAGAACTCATCGTTCGACCTCTTGGTCCTCATGTCATTCCAAGACATGTCTTTGATATCCATATTCTTTTCTCCAGTTTTTTTACTATGTTTTGAATTACGTTTTTTTTCTATTTTTTTTTTGTTTCACTTTCCATTTTTATATATATAAAAAAGTTTGTTTTTTTTCTATTTATAAATCACTTTCAATCCCGATTCTTTCGTCATTTTAGCTAATTTTTGTATCGGTACGGCATCAATATAGATGTCCATCCAACTTTCGGTTTGATTCTCGATCGTTTGACGGGTGGTGGAGTTAGCAATTTATTAATCAACGTGTCGTCACCTCTCTCGCCAGTTTCTGAAGCTATTCTACCCCTCGCTTCGGTCGCAGCTTTCTTACCCGCATCAATCGCCATCTTCTTTCCAATTTTGATCTGTTTCGCGACGTCCCCGGTGAATTTATGAGTTAAAAATTGCGTCATCGAATCCACGATGCCCAATCCGCCGTAGATGTAAGATCTAGCGCATCCCCTGTTGTTTATCGCTAATATTTTTTTTATTTTATTATTTTTTTAATATATATATTTTTTTATTTACTTAATTTTTTTTTCTCTCTTACTATTTTATTATTTCAAATGATTCATCAACTTTTGATAATCCTTCTTAGTCAAGACATTCTGCCTCAAAAATTTGTCGCACACGCTCACTAACTCGTTATCCACTCCGGTGTTACCGGCCTCTCTGCTGGCCATCAACAATCTCAATCTCTCCGACAAGGCATGGGGATCGCGCGGAAGAAATATCGTGTCAGTCGTTCCCTTTCCAGTCGTCGATTTCACGAAATACTCGTTCGCCTTCCATATGGGTTCCACCACGTTCTTCTACTTATAACCTCTCCTAACCTTCAGTCTCGTCTCTTTGGGATCATTGTTCTTCTTCATGGCGTGAGTCTGAACCAGAATGTCTCCGTAATTGTGATAATCCTCTTTGGTGTAATCGTCGGGTCTCTGGTGAGAGAGCAGCGTATACAATCCATCGGTCATTTCATACCTGTTCAAACCGACGATCGAATAATGACCTTCAAGCGATACTTCCGTATCACCCACGAAAGTTTTATCACCATCGTCACGAAATCCATACATCGGATCTTTCAGGATTCCACTACTATCGTCGGATCTGATGCTAATAATGCTCGAAGCATCGTTATCGACGCTACTTGCATCGGTCTCAATTCTCTCTGGAGTGTATTCGGACAAAGTTCTCGACGTAAAACTACCGACACTACACGGATAGGTCTCGATTCTCTCTGGAGTGTAACCGGACATAGTTCTTGACGCAGAACTACCAGAGTGTGAACCCATCCTTAGAGAACCTTCTTTTATGGGTCTCAATTCCTCAACAATCTCTTTCCTGGATCGTTCCTGAACCTCTGTGACATGTCTGAAAACTTGGTCTCCTCTCTTCTCAATCCAATCTCTCCCAATCGCCTGGCCCTATCCTCCTCCTGAATATTCTCCTTACTCCGTATTAATTCGCGAACCTGCTCGTCCCTTTGCTTCAAATCTCTGATATGTAGAAACATTGTTTTATTTTTTTTTTTTTTTTTCTTTAATGAAACACAGTTATTTTTTTTTGTATTCTTATTTTTTTTTAATATTGTTTTATATAGATATATTTTTTGGGATTTTTTATTTTTTTTTTTTTTTTGTTTTTTTTTTGGTCAATTTCTTTTTTTTTCATCACTCGTTTCGCAACTCGTAATAATAATAACATATTACATACATTTTTTTTGTTCGTTCGTTCGTTCATTCATTCATTCGTTGTTGCTTCGTTTTCAATTGGACTCAAGAGGTCTCGAGTTTACCAGCTCTATCCACGAAATTCGCCTCGATCGAACCCTCGTCTTTTGCCGAGAGAATCTGCGTTCCGGATCGAGTCTTTTACCAGACCACTCATGATCTCGGCTTTTTGCGCTGGACCAATTTTTAAATTCACCTCGATCCAACTGTTGTCTTTTACCGCGAGAATCGACGTTCGATCGCGTATTTTTCTAAACCGAATTTTAAAAACGACAGTATTTTCTCGAAATTTTCCCAATGGAAAATCTCTGTGTTAAATCTGGACCGCGAGTGGTCCAGGTATTCTAGGCACGATAAAGTTGACAAAAAATTCACCCAATGGAAAAATCAGTGTTAAAATTGTCAAGAAAGCGGGATTGAGAATCCCGGAATTTTTTACCAATTTTTCATCAAATTCACTCGAAGTACTCCAAAAATGTTCAAAGTTTAAACATTTTCCGGGAAAAACCCGGGGTTTTCGAAAAAAAATTGAATTATTTCTGAAAAACCCAACATTTTCCAATAAAATCAATTTGTTTAATGGAAAAAATTAAGTTTTTTCTAAAAATAACCCCAAAATAACTAACTTTTCTGGACCACTATTTTTCTGGACCAACACGATGGAGGTGGTTCAGAACCAGCCATACACACCTACTGGAATGTACTCATTCAAGTTTAACGAAATACTGTTAAAAGTCGTCGGTGGTCCAAAAATGAAAAATATATGAAAATGTCAGCGACTTTTAGTTGTAAAAAATTATTACTATCAACAAGCCCAAGAGAAACGGATACGAGACACCCGACAAAATGAGTTCGTAGTACGACTTTCGCTTTTCGTCTGAAACATGCTGATAGAGAGGTGGGAATTTCATGTGCGTACCATAGACCAATAAATGCCCCGAGTAGCTGTATATTTACCGGAAATTATAGTCCACGTGTACAGGCGATCGTCGACTTTGCACTTCTAACCGGGCACTCCACTCATACGAAACTGAAATCGAGGCTGCATGCCTTTCGTTTTCATTTCATTCGTGATGTGAAAATAAGGTGGTCGGTGTTACACAAAGTTATGCAGCCCAGTATGTGCGTAAAATTAGTTAACGTTTCACCACTATTAAGGTCTTCCCTAACACATTTCTCTCGTGTACTGTATTGACTATCGGTTACTGAACAAAAGTGTATGAAAGAAATATGTTGTAAGAATCGGTTGAAAAACTTCAATAAGAGTTTCATAAATGACCATAATTGTAACGGGTTTCAACGTCTCCATACATTATGTTTCCAAGGGTAGATACTGAAACCTACAGCAAAGTTTTTTCTGTGTTTGCATAGGACACCACTGTAATAACATGCGGATACCGTAGACCTTAACAGGTTTTCATGATAAATCGGTGTCGATCATTATCCATACACGCCCCGAATGACACATACAGGACTTCAACTTCCAAATGTTGGGCAATGCCGTTCTGTAGAACACTTGTAACTATTTTGAGGTTTACTCGGAGCTTACAGTGCCGTGTAGAAATCCGACCATGCGGCGAGCATACTATAAAATACAAGTGTTGCAAATCACAGGTTTAGGATCAGCAAAGCACTGGATTTATCATTTGCAGACGTCATTGTTTAATTGCCACGGGTTGCCGAAGAGCACACCACCTTTCATGCCCCCATTTTCCTCTGTGTTGTACGAAAGTTTCTCATCCCAAACAGGGATGTGGCAGAAGTGCCTCACTCCTGTTATTGGCCCAAATCATGAGTATCAGAAATTTTATCGTCCAAAATAACAAAATGAGAAATTAATTTAACTCATTATATAATAAGACGTAACTTATATCTACACCAAGGAGGTAGTTCTGCTAGGAAATCTGACTGCTTATCATATACTGGGCTAAAGAAGGGAGTTGTAGTTGAAAATTCAGTCTGTCTTAATTGGATTTGAAACTATCGTTTACCCGCAGAAGGTCGCGGTTAGATACTCATAATTATGAGACGGTTCTTCAACTTGGGTTTGAGGAAAGCCTCCAACGAGGAACGAGAGTCGGAAAAAACAATCGACGTAAGTTTCCTTTACATTTTCGATGCGTTTAAGTGATAGGTGTAACGTTTTGAACTCGGCCGTGGAAATAGAAATTTTATCTGGTATTCTGCCTAAGGTAACATGACCACCAGTAATAACTGCTGATGATATTTCGTCACCATCTAAAAGAAATTTTATTTGGTATTCTGACTAAGGTAACATGATCACCAGTAATAAATAACAGCGGAAGATTCTTTGTCATCATCTTCAGATCCGTCTGAAAAGATCGATCAGTGTGTGAAATACTTAGACTTTATTTCGGCATATCTTTGTCTGAACTGTGGAGAGTGTGCCTTAGATTGTTTAGAGGAAGCAGCTCCAACATCACAGAAGGTTTCCTTCGATGCAAAACTGAAATGTATGGTTCAGGGGTCTGTTTTATCGAATTAGATTCAAGTGTGGTCGACTCCATACGGTGTGTACTTCTAATGCTCAGTGATGGAATATATTTTTCGTACTTGTTAAAAAATTCAACATTTTTGAGAGTCGAAGACATGATTATAAACAGGGTCTGATGGATTGACTAACAGTTTAGAAGCATACTGAGGTGACAGTTTAATGCTGCGCTTCCCAGGAAAAGCCTCCGCTTCCTCAACGAACATCGAATCTATTGGTAATGTTTTAAGAGCACCGAGGCTTATTCTACTATTACTATTATGTATTGCATCAAGTGGTTTGAGGTTCGACTTTCTCGCAGAACCGTACATCACACAACGGTTGTCTAGTTTTTTTATCTATCAAGTGATCTATATAGATGGGATAAAGTGGTTCGGTTTTCGCCCGTTGATCATCCCTTCGATGGCCTTGCACGGACAACTTGTTCTCTAATTACTTGTATTGCAGTGGTCTTTATCGGGCTATGGAATAGGAATCAGTGTTGCTTTTCGCCAGGAAGGTGGAATTTGTCCCGTCACCCATACGCTATTGGAAACTAATGGTAAATAGAGGATATCTACGCCGTTTTAGTGAATATCGAGAATTATCTCATGAGTGTGGGCCTGAAAGTTTTATTTTTCACCAGCGCTTCGTGAGTGAAAAATAATACTTAATCCCCAATATTCACTAAAATAGTGTAGATTTTCTTTTTATTATATACTACGTGACATTTTACTCCACAATATTCAGCCCAATTTCACTGCAAATACATACGTTTCAAAACAATAACAAAGATCAGCTGATCAGGGCGACGTTCAAGGCGACGTCTTGCACCGAAGCGTAACGTCATTTAAAAAGCTACTGAAAAAATCCATCGTGTGGACCTGAAAGTATTATTTTTCACTCCCGAAATCGCTCCTGAAAAATTAAACTTTCATGTCCACTGTCGTGTTTGGGTTGCCGTAGGCAACCGGAAACTATGTCGTATCGGAAACTATGTCGTGAAATGTGCTCCACATTTTATCGTCTTCTAATTCATAATGTTATGTCTTTTGTTCTCTCGCATATCACAGTGTGAGTTATGAGTACTTGCTAAGATATAATCGTTCATTGCTGCCTGTCGTATAAGCCCGTTCGCTCGTAAAAGTTAAATTTATTGGGAGTACCGGGGTCTCGCACTGCAAATATCAAACTACGGAAACCCGTACGCGCCATATTTATCGGCCTCTACGTGTTCTCATTATCATCTATATTCTCGTTTCAACGTGTTCCACGTTCGGAAAGGTGTTACTGTATTGCCCATACAATACTTATCATGTTTTTCAATTTGTTTCAGCTTTTTACCGTCACATAAAGCACATTTACTCAAACAGTCAATGGTGTTTTGGTTAGCTAGCTGCTCCAGGCAGTATAGCAAAAAGACTGTGTACACATGCAATCACAGAATTACAAAGAATATTAGTGCCTTTATTCTCTCAAAATGGAATTGAAAACGGACGACACTACTAAGAGAAGAGTTAGAACACTTACCGAGAAGGGTGAAGAAGAATATAATCTACGTAAAACCGAAAATAAGTCTCGTTTAGAAGAGTGGAGGAGATGGGTAGACAGAAGCAGAGCCTGGGTTATTGGAGTAGAAATGTTTAAAATGTCACTTTCTGTTTTGAACCTATGAATCTTTCCATCGATTGTCTTGGCAAGAAGTTTCCCGTTAGAGCACCATGAATTTGTTATACCTGGTGTTGCGTTTTGTAGGAGCTGATAATTGAGTGTAGTAACGTCCTCGGTAATGCTCGTTCCAGTATTTTTTAGTTTTTTCCTGTTTGTTAACCCTTCCAGTTTTGAACGACGTGATAAAAACTTTACGAGAATAGGCCTATGTGGTCTGTTTGGTGAGGGCTTGTTAACCCTATGAGCAATAGAGATGTCAGAATGTGTTAAAGATATCTCTAGCTTGGAATTTAAAGTGTTCACTGCTGATTGAATGCACTCATGGATCGACTCACGGGGAGGCTCCTTTATTCCATAAATGCGGACATTGTATTTCCTAGTGTACTGTTCTAGATCGTTTATTTCTAGTTTTTGAGCGTCTAACTGTGTCCGTATCTCACTGTTCTCATCCCTCAAAATTTTGTTTATTTTCGGAGTATTATCCTGTTGGTTCTCTAATTCGAAAACTCGACCCTCCAATACCTCTATTTTCCGATTAAGTGACTCTATAATACAGTCTTTTAGTTTTAAAAGATCATTTTTCTCAACACGGTTTTCCGAGAATAATTTGAAATTCTTTTCCGTTTCGAATCCCAAAGTGTCAATTCGGCTTGCAATAACTTTTAACTAGCGTTCAATATTTTTGAGTTTATCGTTTTCATTTACAGTAACATCAACAGACGCCTCGCTGGCACTGTCTTTCCTTAAGTAGTCACTCATTGTCAGTTGTTTCTTCGGTGTCGGGTTAACCGAGCTTTCACTTTCAGCCCCAGAGGATGACTTGTTTAAACTAGGTCGTTCCGAACGACGATCACCCTTCTTTCTTTTTTTACCCATCAGCGGTTAAGCGAATTGCTTTGAAATAGTCCACGGTTAAATTAGTCGTGAGTAGTAGTTGAGTGTGAAAAATCGATTGAACATGTACTAATGCATGAGTACAGTCACTGGTGACTTGTTCTCCGTTACTTCCAATTAATTAAAACTGTCAGCAAACGAATTTTTCGAAATCCATTACAAGAAAAACGTCTCAAAAACTCACTTTCCTATAAAAGAATAGAGTCGCACAGAAGCTAACCCTCTTCGATGTTCCTTCACATGTCCCTATGGCAAAGTTGGCATTGTAGCTTTACTTCATTTTTGCGGATATTGCGGTTTATTGCAGGAGCGATAAAAACGTGTCCGCTTCCGAATTTCTACCTGTCCGAATCCTGCAACCCCCTGTCTCTCTGTCTCTCTGTCTCTCTTCCTCTATGTCTCTGTGGTCTCTATCTTTCTACCTATCTCTTACCATGCGCCAGTCCATCTCCACGATAGGTTACAGGCCAATCCCTCGGGTTATAGACTGGAGGACTGAAGGCCATAATTCGCCATACTCTCTATTCTCAGTCCAGAATGGCTGAGGTTGTCCGACGCGAGTTTAACATAGCTTATTTTAGTTGCTGGCAACGACCTTAAACATATAGTCGGTGATGCTAACGCGTCTTAGTGGATACAGTTAATTTCATAGGTACAAGTTACAGTTTACACTCTCCTACTGCCCCCCTCCCCCCGTCCCTCTATCTATCTCCCTCTATGTCTCTGTCTCGGTCTCTATCTTTCTACCTATCTCTTACCCTGCGCCAGTCCATTTCCACGATGAGTTACTGGCCAATCCATCGGGTTATAGACTGGAGGACTACATACTTGCCATACTCTCTATTCTCGGTCCAGAATGGCTGAGGTTGTCCGACGTAAGTTTACCATAGCCTGTTTTAGTCGCTTGCAACGATCTTAAACATACAGTCGGTGATGCTAACGCGCCTTAGTGGATACAGTTAACTTCATATGTACAAGTTACAGTTTTATAATCCATATATAATGTATAGCATCTATATGCTTATAGGATATGTAGCGTATATGTATATGTATATAGTCGATGTCATATGAGAAGTCCATGTATATATCTATGTTGGGTATAAGTATGCAAGCATATATGTATATATGCCCTTCTCTTAATCACATCACTCCAAAAATACCCTTGTCTCTCTGTCTATATGCCTATCACTCTGTATGGTCCTTACCCTCTCTTTCTCACTTTCTCGACTTAAAATATTCCTACCATTCTCCCTCATCCTATCTCTCTCTCTCTCTCTCTCTCTCTCTCTCTCCGTCTCTATCTCCCCCTCGCTCTCACACGCCCCCCCCCCCCCCCCCGCTCTCTCTCTACTCTCTCTTTCTCTTTCTCTGCATCTCTCTCGCCCTCCATCTCTTGCCTTCTCAACCGGACCACGTATCACATAGGTGATGGTGCTGTTGAGTTTTTAAACTCTCCCAAATGGCAAAGTTATACCTGCCGTAAAAGTGGTAAAACATGTCCCACTATGGGTTTCTTCCCTCTTGTTATTATTTTACAAAAAAAAACCCAAACACTGTATACCTCGATGTGAAATGTAAATTAAATCCTTCCTTCATTTATGTTATAAGTGTTTGCCTTGCCGAAAGAGTTGTGATTATTTACAAAACCAACCAAATATGAGTCAGATCAACTTCTGTAGTATGAACTGCCGGGGTCTCGCTTCAGATACTGTAAGCGAAGGGATTTCTTCTCCCGCTAAAGGAACATGTGTGACATTGCTCTTTTAGTAGACACCCATTCCAGTAAGAAGACCGAATTACCGTGGAAGCACGAATGGGGTTTAGATGCCTTTTTCTGCTCGAATACAAGTCACAAGCGAGGTACAGCTATACTGTTCAGAAACACATTTAAATACGAAATAAAAAATTAGATTTATGACACTTCTGAAAACTTCATTATACTAGACATCGTGGTTCAGGATAATTGTATGACAATTGCAGTAGTATACGGCCCAAACAATGTCTCACCCGATTTTTATAACGATTTTTTCGATAAAATAGAAAGCGTAGGGAACACTTCCATAATAATTGGTGTTGATTGGAACATCCCAATGGACTATCGCCTCGACACCAAAAACTACAAAAATAAGAACAATGTAAAAGCCCAACAATGTGTATCTAATTACATGGAACTTTTAGATCTGAATGACGTATGGAGACAACAAAATCCATCCTGCAAACGTTTCACGTGGAGGGGTCCAAATAATAAATCTGCTCGATTTGATTATTTCGTAATAACTTCTGACCTGCAGGACCTGGTTCAGTCAACTGACATTGAGCCTAGTTACCGCTCAGATCACTCTCCTGTATCCGTCGCTCTCAAATTTATAAAACAAGAAAGGGTAGAGGGCTTTGGAAATTTTATAATAGCTTATTATCTGACCCAGAATATGCAACAGCTGCTAGAAATACCATTTTGAAACAATAAAACAATACTGTATAAATAGTAAAAGTGATATATCTAACAACCCACATAACGTTAAGCTCACTATAAATGATCAGCTTTTTTGGGAAACACTAAAATTAATGATACGTGGTAAAACAATTTCATCTGCATCTTACTTGAAACGAAAAAATCAAAACTTTGAAACATATATAGAAAGTAAATTAAAAGAACTACATATAAAATTAGATAGTGGGGATGAAACAGTTAGAGGTGAGATTCTATCTTTGGACTCCGAACTGAAACAATTGCGATTCAAAAAAGTGCAAGGCATTATAATAAGAACTAAAGCAAAGTGGAAAGTAGAAGGGGAAAAACCGACAAAATACTTTTGTAATTTGGAGAAAAGGCAATATACAGAAAAATTAATAGCAAAATTAATTAAAGATGACAACACAGAATGTACAGATATTAAAGATATTATTTCAGAACAAAAACGTTTTTACAAAAAATTATATAGTTCCAAGATAAATACTCCGTCAGTATATACAGATGACATGTTTTTCGATAATAATACCCCTTTTCTAAAGAAACTTGACGACGAAGACAATATTTTACTAGATGGTCCATTGACAGCCTCTGAATGCGTAGCTGCTTTGAAAAACATGAAATGCAATAAATCGCCCGGCTCAGATGGATTTACTTCCGAATTTTACAAATATTTCTGGAAAGATATCGGTCCTTTTTTGGTTAAATCGCTAAATGCTGGTTACGAAAACGATACATTCTCAATTACACAAAGACAAGGTATAATAACATGCATTCCAAAGGAAAGAAAATCTAAATTGTACATTAAAAATTGGCGACCTATTTCTCTTCTAAACGTTGATTTTAAAATTGGCTCTTCGGCAATAGCATCTCGTATAAAAACGGTCCTACTCAAACTTATCTCTGAAAGTCAGCTGGGTTTTGTAAAAGGTAGGTTTATTGGGGAATCTACGTCTAATTACTGACCTGATCGACAAGTGCAAATCGAGTAATATCCCGGGAATGTTAGTATTATTGGATTTCGAAAATGCCTTCGACTCTCTTGAATGGAACTACATTGAGAAAACCCTAAACTTTTACAATTTCAGTCCATCAATCATTCGTTGGTTTAAGGCTTTCTATAGTGACGTTTCCAGCTGTGTCTTAAACAATGGTCATCTTTCAGAGTTGTTCAATGTGGAAAGAGGTGTAAGACAAGGGGACCCACTCTCCCCATACCTATTTATCCTGTGTGTAGAAATACTGAGCGCTAGGTTAAAATTTAGTCCGGAAATAAAAGGTATAAAAATAAACAATTCTGAATATATAATTAACCAGTATGCAGACGACAGCACCTTATTTCTTGACGATGATCAAAAATAACTCAACGCAGCCTTAAATATTGTTGACGAATTTTCTCATTTATCAGGTCTAAAAGTAAATTTTGACAAAACTTATATAGTATGGATCGGTTCTCGTAAGGGTTGCGGTGTGGAACTAAAAACGGACAAACCGATAAAATGGAATCACGGTGAAGATTTTACCATTTTGGGAATAAAATACAATTTAAGTAATACAAATTACCTGGATAAAAATTTTATAGAAAAAATAGAAAAAATGCAGAAACTATTAAATGATTGGTCGTTAAGAAATCTTACCCTTGTTGGAAAAGCTACGGTGTTAAAAACTCTTGCTCTTCCAATTATCATACACTCTCTCACAGTCCTTCCCAACCCACCCGATTGGATTATCGCTAAACTCCAGAAAATGGTTTTCACATTCCTTTGGTCACATAAGAAAGACAAAATCAAACGCTCTACCATGATAAACACAGTGGAGAAAGGTGGTCTCAAAATCCCACACATTAAAACCCTATGTAATTCATTAAAAATTATTTGGGTTAAGAAGCTCTTAGACCGGAAAATTCATCACAGTGGAAAACACTGGCACTTGATAACTTTGAAAAATTTGGATTCAACAATGTTTGGCATTTTACAAAAGACGGTCTACAAAAATTAGCGGAATCAATGCCCCCATTCTGGCGAAATGTTGTAATTTCGTGGTCACTCCTTCAAGACTATTCTATATCAACATATAAGGATATTTTATCACAACCAATATTTTATAATAAAAGTATCAAATTAAATAATGCATGCTATCATTTAGAAAATTGGTTTGCAGCTTGTGTGTTTTTTATAAACGATATTGTAGATTCTAACAGAAATTTCTTAACACGTGGAGCATTTAAAACCAAATACAACTTAGATATCCCGTTTACTACATATTTGGGATTGATAAATGCAATACCCCAAAACTGGAAAAAAATAATCCAAGAATATACACAAAAATTGATGTTGTGGAGAATGCATTAGTATCCCGCTTAAAGTCAACTGCCAAAGTTAATAAAGATTTTTACGGCCTTTTCCTGAACAGGATAGCTGTACCTGCAAGAAAATCCGAAGCAAAATGGAGCGATGAGCTTAGATATGATATAAGCACAGACGAATGGCAATATGTATACAAGACAACATTTACTTCTACCAGCGACACATATTTACAGACACTACAGTTCAAAATAAATCACCGTATATTATACACCAATTCTAAACTATTTCGTAGTGGTCTTTCAGAAACTCGGCTCTGCCGCTTTTGTTTTAATTCAAAAGAATCAATAACACATCTCTTTTACGATTGTTCACATTCAAAAACAGTTTTACTTCAACTCATAGAAAAGGTTAATATAATACTGTTTGTAAATCAAATGTTCAGGTCAGCCCTAAGGAAGTAATATTAGGAATGCAAACAGAAGCTCAGTTATCCGACATACTGTGCACATGTTTACAAATTTTTAAAAAATATATATTTTCATGTAGTCTTGAAAACCGGCTACCCAACTACACCGCGTATACAGAAGTTTTAAAGAATTACAGAACTATCGATATATACTCACTCTATTTATACTCATTCGGCAAGGCATTCGTTTAGAAAAAGCGTGGGACAATATAGAAGCAATAATTGCAAGATCAACTAATTGTGCTCCGGATTTAAATTCTCTAAGACAGCTAGAGAAGGAATTGTCGATTGCAAAATCAGAGTACTTTGAGGAGGCAGAAAAGTTTAAAACCTTTTTAATTCAGACAAACACATTAGACAGTAATCAAGAACTGGACAGCTATGTCCATCGGTTCGACAAGTGTAAATTTGCTGTCGATCGAGTGATTCAGCAAATTAAAACTTTGAGAAGTGAAGCTCTCGATGGTGTTTCTGTCAAATCAAAACGCTCCTCTAGTCGCAACTCCATCGCAAATACTGCGCTCACACAGAAACGAGCAAATGTGGAAGTACAGCGTACGAAATTACGATCTGTCCAACAACAATGAGCCTTGGTGAAACAGAAAGCTGAACTCGAAGCCAATATGACTGTTCTAAATCAACAAAAAGAAACAGCTATTGCTGAAGCTGAGGTTAAAGCTCTTGAGCATTCTGAACGCGAGTGGAAAAGTTCGTGCCCCTCATTGTCTATTTCGAAAGAACCGATTGATCGAATTGAGTTCACCCAACAGTACGTCAACCAACAACGTGAATTTAACAATACTGTTGGGCCTAGATGTTCAGGTGAAAATCCTACAGTCGTAACTGTAAATAACCTCGAAAATATTTTAAGTGCCTCCCGTGATAAATTTAATTCAAAAAATGTCAGAGATTATTTTGTTGACCGTCCTATCAACAGTGTATTGAACCCAAATGCTGATGAGTTTCGGTCCGCAGAGGTTAATCAGTTCCCGGGTTTCAGTGAACCACCCATGGTCAAAAACGACCCAATGTTTGATTTCACAACATTTCTGTTGACGAAAGACCTACTTCTTTCTCGTTTTACCAATTTCAACGATCGACCCGAATCGTTCGCCACGTAGAAGGCAAGTTTTCTAGCAATAGTCCGAGAACTTAAAGTGACTCCCTTTCAAGAACTAGACTTACTAGTGAAATGGCTAGGCCCCGAGTCGTCTAAGTCTGCTTTAAGTATTCGCAGTTCTAATATGAGTGACCCCATCAGAGGTTGTCAAAGAATTTGGGAACGCCTCGATGAGCGTTACGGCAGACCAGAGATGGTTGAGTCTGCCCTGAAGGCTAAGCTCCAAAACTTTCCAAAAATCACTAATCAAGATCCAAAAAAGTAATACGATCTCCTTGACATTCTGACAGAAATCGAGTCATCAAAAGAAAACAGACAATATTCTTCTGTTTTATCATACTATGATTCTTCATCCGGAATGATTCCGATAGTGACCAAACTTCCTTATGGGATTCAGGAGAAGTGGGCGTCGCAAGCGTCGAAATACAAGATACGCGAAAAAGTTTCGTTTCTCCCTTGTTCATTCTTTGTGAAATTTATAAAAGAGATAAGTACAATGAAAAACGACCCTGCATTCACCTTTGACAATTCAGCGGTGGTAAACCCAGTTTACAAAAAAGATACTCATATCAGTAGGTACAACCCAAAATCACCACCTAGTAACCCATCTGTTCTAAATAGAAAAACAGACGTAAATCAGAAAAGTGGTCCTTCGACTGAGAAATGTCCAGTTAACAAGGCAAGTCACGCATTAAGTACTTGTCGTGGTTTCAGAGCAAAACCCTTTGAGGAACGTAAGCAATTTCTTAAAGATGAAAATATTTGTTTTAAGTGTTGTACCTCAACAAAGCACATGTCGCGAGATTGCCATACTCATGTAAAGTGTGAAGACTGTAGCAGTACATTTCACTGCACCGCAATGCATCGCGATAAATTCACGTCCCTAGATGGCGGGGAGAGTTCACCTGATAAATCGTTAATAGTTGATTCTAAGTATACACAATTGTGTGGCGATAATTTCAATGGAAGATCATGTGGTAAAATTATACCTGTGAACGTATTTTCGAAGGAAAATCCAGAAAAAATATTAAGCGTCTACGCCATACTCGATGATCAGAGCAATCGAACACTCGCGAGATCGGAGCTTTTTAATAATCTTGGTGTTGAAGGGGTGATAACGCATTATACTCTCTCATCGTGCGCTGGCAGTGTTTCGAGATCTGGGAGACGCGCTAGCAATCTGTGTATCAGTGCTCTCGACGGAGTTTCGGTGTTCGATTTACCAGATGTTTTAGAATGTTGTGACATACCCAACGATCGGTCGGAAATTCCCACACCAGACGTTGTCCAACACTACCCCCATTTGAGTGAAATTGAAAGTCGTATACCGCCATTGGATCAAATTTCAGATATCCAACTCTTAATTGGGAGAGACCTTCCTGATGTCCATCATGTTCATGAGCAAATGATAGGGTCAGTAGGAACACCCTTTGCCCAACGACTTTCTTTGGGTTGGGCTATCATTGGGGATGTGTGTTTAGGCAAAGTCCACAAACCTAACCTTGTCAATGTGAATAAAACTCAGATTATGAAGGGTGGTAGAGGGACAATTTTTGAGCCCTGCAAAAACAATTTACTTCTGAAAGAAAATGTTCTCACAAAGCCCCCTCCTGTGTGTTCGATCGAGTCACGTGACTTTTCAGGTGATTCAGTTTTTAAGAAAAGTGGTGATGACGATAAGTTAGGTCTGTCTGTAGAAGATCGGAAATTTCTTAAGCTCATGGACAGTGAATTTTATAAAAACGAAAATGGTAACTGGACAGCTCCGCTGCCGTTTAGAAATCCCAATCAGGTGATGCCCGATAATAGACTGCATGTGTTACGTCGCGCGAAAGCTTTGGACGTGAACCTTCGGAAAAATCCAGTAAAAAGGTCTCATTTTGTAACCTTCCTGCAAAAAGTTTTGAGTAGTGGTGCGGCCGAGGTCGCGCCAGCTTCTTGTAACTCTGTATGCTGGTATCTTCCCATTTTTGGCGTCAAACCGTCACAAATTAGAGGTGTGTTCGACTCATCCGATGTTTTCGAAGGTGTTTCATTAAATAGTGTGCTAATGTCTGGCCCAGACTTAGTAAATAATCTCCTAGGAGTTTTGATAAGATTTCGGAAGGAATTAGTGGCTGTCACCGCAGACATAGAACAAATGTTCTACCAATTTTATGTGAAGGACGAGCATCGAGATTTCTTGTGTTTTTTTCTGGTACAAAGACAATAATCCCGATTTACCGATAATTGAATATGGCATGTGTGTCCACGTGTTCGGGAATAGCCCCTCACCGACAGTAGCTTCCTACGACTTGCGAAAGACAGTAGAAAACTGTGCACAAATTTACGGTGCAGACGTTCATGATTTTGTTAACAATAACGTCTACTATGTAGATGATGGATTAACTTCCTTACCCACAATTGAGCAAGCAATAGACTTAATGAGTAGAACTCAAAAAGCGCTAAATACAGAAGGCAATATTAGGCTTCATAAAATCACTCCAAGCTCTCGGAAGGTTATGGATGCTTTTGAGGCAGAAGATCTTTCTAAAAGCCTGAAGTGTGTACAAATAGGTAGAGAATCCCTACTTGTTCAACACAGTTTAGAGCTATCATGGGACATTAACACATACAGCTTCATCTTTGACATCTTACAAGATGACAAGCCGTACACCCGCTGAGGTTTGCTTTCTTCGGTGACCATCATTTATGACCCTTTAGGTTTTCTCGCGCTGGTAACTATAAGCGGGAAAATATTACCTAGAGATGCTTCACCTACGGGCACTGATTGGGATGCGACTCTTTCCCAGCTGGACCAGTCACAGTGGAAAGAGTGGCGAGAATCAATGCGATCCTTAACAACACTTAGGATATCACGAATGTATGTGCCGCTTTCTTTGAGCCTCGCTGTCAACGTGCAGTTACACATATTTTCGGACGCGTCTGAGAAAGCCATTGCCGCCGCGGCATACATTAAAGTTGTTACTAGCGACAGAAACTTTCATGTTGGATTTGTACTTGGCAAATCTAAATTGGCTCCCCAGAGCGGGCATACAATACCCCGACTTGAACTTTGTGCAGCTGTTTTGGCCACAGAAATAAGCTGCTATTATGACTCAGTTAAACACCAAGGCAGACATTTTACGGAAGGTGCCATCCGTAAAAGTGGTTATTGGATGATTGGAGCGAAACGAGCAGTTTCTTCATTTATCAGCAAGGGTGTTACGTGCAGAAAGCTTCGTGGAATGTTAGAGCAGCAAAAACTGGCTGATCTCCCCAAAGATAGACTTACACGAGGTCCACCGTTTACGTCTGTCGGGGTAGATACTTTTGGACCGTGGCAAGTACTTACACGCAGAACAAGAGGAGGTGTAGCTAAGAATAAACGTTGGGCAATTCTCTTCACCTGCTTAACAACTCGAGCCGTGCATATTGAAGTGGTAGAAGAGCTCTCTAGTTCGTGTTTCATTAACGCTCTTCGTAGATTTTTATTTATCAGGGGCCCGGTTAAAATTTTCAAGTCCGACAGGGGTACAAACTTTATTGGTGCAGTAGACGACATCATGGTTAACTCAGTGAACGTAGAAAATGGGCCTGTAAAAAACCTTTTGCTCGATTCTGGTTCTTCATGGGTTTTCAACGCTCCGCACTCGTCTCACGCGGGAGGAGCTTGGGAACGAATGATAGGAATCACGCGTAGAATACTAGACTCAATGATGCTAAACTCAACAGGGAAAACCCTAACTCATGAATGTTTAACGACCTTTATGGCAGAGGTGTGCGCCATCATAAATTCTAGACACATCGCTCAGATTTCTTCTGATCCAGAATCACCAATGATTCTCAGTCCGTCAATGTTACTCACCGGTAAGGTGGAATGTTTACCAGTGATTTCTAATAGTCTCGATTTGAGAGATATGTATCGCGCTCAATGTAAACATGTTCAGGTTCTTTCAGATATTTTTTGTAAACAATGGCGATTCGATTACCTGCACTCTCTTCAAACTCGACAAAAGTGGTGTTCAGATCGCGAAAATATAACTGGAGATGTTATACTTATGTGTGACAAAGACGCACCCTTCACTTACAATTCATATCATTGTTAGTTGAAGTTGCTTGAAATTTGCTTGATCATTCACAAACACTAGTGATGAGCCTATTCACCTCATTCCTATGGTGCGTGAGCAATCAAGCTCTAATTCGTGTTTTCTACAGATTGTTGAATTTTTGGAACCGTTCAAGATGGTCCTTTGCCTACACTTGTAGCCGGGCCTCTTCACCTCGGAGCAATGGTATTCAAGAAACCATCTTCTCTTCGTGAATAGTTTATTTTTATTGGTAGTGATATCAAGTAGATATCAGACGGGGAGTGTCGTGTTTGGGTTGTCGTAGGCAACTTCCGCCTTTTTATTGTTTGCTTTCTCGGAAACTATGTCGTGAAATGTGCTCCACATTTTATTGTCTTCCAATTCATAATGTTATGTCTTTTGTTCTCTCGCATATCACAGTCTGAGTTATGAGTACTTGCTAAGATATAATCGTTCATTACTGGCTGTCGTATAAGCCCGTTCGCTCGTAAAAGTGAAATTTATTGGGAGTACCGGGGTCTCGCACCGCAAATGTCAAACTACGGAAACCAGTACGCGCCATATTTATCGGCCTCTACGTGTTCTCATTATCATCTATATTCTCGTTTCAACGTGTTCCACGTTCGGAAAGGTGTTACTGTATTACCCATACAATACTTATCATGTTTTTCAATTTGTTTCAGATTTTTACCGTCAAATAAAGCACATTTCCTCAAACAGTCAATGGTGTTTTGGTTAGCTAGCTGCTGCAGGCAGTATATCCACACTCATGAGATAATTCTCGATACTGACTGAAATAGAATAGAGTTTCTTTTTATTATATGTTACGTGACATTTTACTGCACAATATCCAGTTAGTTTCGACCACAAATGCGTACGTTTCAAAACAATAACCAAGATCAGCTGATCGTTCCTTCGTAGCGTGAC
The DNA here is from genome assembly GCA_031216915.1 of Pictodentalium vernedei. NCBI lineage: Eukaryota > Metazoa > Mollusca > Scaphopoda > Dentaliida > Dentaliidae > Pictodentalium > Pictodentalium vernedei. The sequence continues at coordinate 704,138,114 of CM062296.1, forward strand.
GTCATTTAGGAAGCTACTGAAGGATATTTCTCGGTGCGGTGGATATCGAGAAATATAATATAAAAGTTCGTATGAAGTTTGAAAGTTGAAAGTGTATTTCATCAAGTCCAGAGGGCAATATCGTTTGCTTTATGCAGTTAGTTGTTTAACTCTTTCATAGGGAAGGGTTCATAGTCATCATCTAAATTGTCAGAGGAAAATTTGAGTTTTTCTTCTGTTGTTTTTATTTAATTTGATTGACTGCTGGATTACAATTTTCAGACGACGAATGTTTTGAAAATGGTGAGACCAATTTGTTTGATATTTATTTTTTTAATTATCAAGTGTGTTGTTATCTTCCAGATGCTGTACATTTGATTTCATTTCCTTACCTTTAATTTTTTTTAACCATTTTCCAAATTTTACTGATGTGAGTGTGTTGGTTACGTTTAGAAAGATAAGTTTCCCAAGAAATTTTTTTTTGTTTTGTTTTATAAGTCGCATGATCTGTGCACCTCTTTACTAAACTGTTCTACTGGCTCAGCACTGACTGCACATTTCTCCCTTTTGAGTCATTCAGAACAATGCGCCCAGAAAGTGTATCGGTCAGCCATTTTAAAGTTCCATTGGATAACTCTCTCTCTCTCTCTCTCTCTCTCTCTCTCTCTCTCTCTCTCTCTCTCTCTCTCTCTCTCTCTCTCTCTCTCTCTCTCTCTATCTGTTGTAACCACACTCTCTAACACAACCGAAAGTGGTTACTCCCGCACAAGTCCTCTTCAACCATTTCAGAAAAATCAAGAACGATTGAAGGACATGCAATTTTAATAACGTTTGAAATGTGAAAATCAGATACGGGATGCAAATAAGTGTTACCATCATTGAACAAGTACAAATCATATTATGAAGTAAGTTCTTCTACTGCGATCCCTTCGAGGTCTTCTTGGCTGCAAGTTTCACAACAAAGATGGCTATGTGCATTAACATCTCCCAACAAAATGTAGGGAGTTGGAAGTCGGTGAACCAGTTGCTCAAGGTCATTCAGCTGAGGGGTCTTATTTGCTGGAATGAAAAGAGAACATAATGTAATTGTCTTGACTATCGTTAGGCCTTTTACTACATCCTGTAAAAGAACAGGACTGTGAATAATTTAATTTCCGGCTCAGACTGACGTTCCACGAACATGCAGATCGGTTTCGTCAGCCCAGGCAACACATGAAGTGTATTGCCCAGGAGCTGAATGATCTTGATTGTCGGGTTTTCTTTAAGAGCGTTTCTTGCAGGCAAAACGCAGCAGGTTTATATTTTTGACTTAAAGGGACTAGTTCATTAAAATACGCTCTTAAACCTCGACATTTCCATTGAAATATATTGTGACTGGTTGTATTATCCATATTTGTTTGGAGATTTAGATGGTGGACATACGAGCGAAATAGCCCAAGTAGATTTCTTGGGTGATTTATTTCTCGGTGACCTATGTTGAAATGAGTTCGGGCGTAGTCTTCAAAGGCTTCAAACCTGTTGAGGGTAACAAGATTTCGAGGTGCTCTAGATGTCCTGCCTGATAGCGGTTTTTGTTTTTTCTGTTCTATTTCCTGTTTGTCTTTTTCTTGTTTCCTTTTTCTGACTATGATTCAGACTTAGTTGCTGGGGTATTCGTTGTTGCCGTGATTTGGGGTTTTGTTTGTTATTTCATTTTTCTGCTCTAATTTGGTTACTTGTTCAGTTTTAGGTGTATCCTTGTCTAGTAATTTTGGAGCAGTTGGCTTTGTTTGGGTTGACTTAGGTCCTGTACGGTACTGTGCTTTTGAGCCATGTATATGATGTGTGGCATTCTACTGATTTTATTGGAGTTTGTTTTATTCAGTACTGTAGAACATGACTGTGTTGACGAATTCATTCTGAGCACCGCGGAAGGGATTCTCTGACCTCTTTGAAGCGAATTTGTTTTTCTCCGTCTTTACCTTTTGAATTGATTTTTATTTTTTCTAGATCGGGAAAGAGATGATGACATATGATTATCCTGACAGTTTATACATTTAAATATGTCACTAGTGAGTGGATCATTATGCTTCTGACCACATTCATGACATGTTGTTTCACCTTGCATGTACTTTGTCCATTTCCAAACTTTTGGCACGCGAAGCATCGAAGTGGATTTGGTATGTATAAAACAACTTCAACGTTTATAACCTATCTTTATTAGTTTTAGCGGTCGTGATGTATTGAAGCCAAAAATATAAGTATTTATTTCAATTTCGTTCCCATTTTTTTATCTTAATTCTTTGCACATTTATAATCAACTGTGATCTCAACTCCTCTAATGTATATGTTTCTTCAACATCTGCAAGCTCTCTTGTTCAGACAGTACCTCTGTTGTTGTTGTTGTTGTTGTTGTTGTTGTTGTTGTTGTTGTTAATGATTTTATGAGGGCTTAGACTTCCAGGTTGATGAGGTGAGTTCCTCCTAAGAGATTGTAAGCCTGTATCTCTGTACCACATTCAATCAGATGTCCTCCAGATCTCAACTTCCGCCCGCGCTTAACGTTCCCTCAATGCCGTTTATTGCCTTTTGAAAGGCAAATGGATTAATATGTGAAGCTTTTTGTGCTCGTCCTTAGAAAATAGTCAGAGGCATAATCTGTCTTTCCACACGGTCGATTGATTTTTGAAGCTATTTATTCAGTACGCGTGCCTTCCACCCTTACTCTCATCCCAACCTTAGAGGTTACATCGCAGGAATAACCAGAAGTACAAGGGTGTGTACTCACCCAGTGGTGATACCGAGGCATACCAGTAAAACATTGACCCGTGCAGCCAAGCCATTATATAGCAGTAGATAAATTGCCAACATCAAACAAGGAAGATCACTGTGCAACAAATAATTGGCACTCAACAGAAAAGCGTGCAGCGAAGGTGATTGGAACAAGGCAATAGAATTATTCGCGGCGGTGACTACAATGATAAAGGTGAGATGGCGTTAAAATCAACGCTTGGCTTGTTTAAAGCCTGTTTCGCTGTACTGTCAGCCCCCGTGTTACCGGGTATGCCACCATGTCCAAGTAACTAGCAAAACACACTATCACATTGGTCAGACACGAGAGTATTCAACTTCTCTCGAAGTTCCAAAATGAGAGGTTGGTCAACTTGAATAAAGCACGCAAAGAGAAACGAGAGTAGGAAAAATAATCGACTTCTTCTTTTGTACATTTTCGATGTGTTCAAGCGTAAGTTGTAAAACTTTAACTTCAGCTGTAAAAATAGAACTTTTATTTGGTATTCTGACTGAGCTGATCCCCAGTAACAATGATGATACTTTGTCACTATCTTTAGATTCAGCCGTGTAGATCCTTTTATATGCAGTAGACTTGGGCTGTATTTCAGAATATTTCTGCTTAAAACAGCAAGGAATTTGATTCAGAATTTTTGGTGGAAGCAAGGGCCAAAATAACTAGGATTTTAAGATGACAAAGGGGAATATGTGGCTCAATGTTCTCTTTTATCTTATCACAGTAGAGATAGGCGGACTCTAATTATAATTTGTAATGAAGGAATATGCTTCTGGTGTCTACTAAAAAAAATCAACACGTCTGGGACACCATTATACGCAGGGTTGGATGAGTTTGGAAATAGCTTATATACATATTAGAGTGACAGTTTAATCCTGCGCTTCCCAAGAGAAGTTCCGCCTGTTGAAATAAACATTGAATCTATTGACAATGTTCTAAGTACGCCCAGGGTAATTCCAATTCCACTGTTATGAATTTCATCAAGTGGTTTGAGGTATGACGTTTTGGCAGAACCGTAAACCCAACAATTGTAATACACTTTTGATCGAATAAGTGATCTTTTCAGATAGAGAAACGGTTTTGTTTGGTCAGCAGTCCAGTCAGTGCAACCAACTATCCAGTGCCCGTTTATATTATAATATTAGAACGTTCCTTTTCATGTTCTATCGGTCGATAGTACCTGAGTTTGTGTGATTTCTGAAATAAAACCTGAAGCAGCGAAGCTGCTGAAGGTTTTATTTCAGAAATCACACAAACTCAGGTGCTATCGACCGATAGAACATGAAAAGAAACGTTCTAATTATTTTATTATGCCGAACAAAATATGACTTTCATTGTTAAGCTCAACTGCAACAAGCCATCGATCTTGTAACAACAATATAGTCGAATCCAAAAACATGACGTCATTTCGAACGAATGACGTCTCTTCGAAAATGACTTGTCACAAGTGCCGTCGCTTTGGGAGTTTCTATATCAACAAATGCCAATGTTTACAACTGCATCATGTTGTTCATGTTATAATTCATTGTTAATGCTTGTGTGAAAAGTGATTTAAATTAATGGAATATAAATTCATGTTTCTCGGACGACAAGAGTAGATAGAATTAAGCGGAGGCTCTGTGAGGTCGAGGAGTACTAAACTTGTGGAAATATAATTGATTGAAGACAATGAAGTCATAACTGAGACTCATAATCCAGGATTCACTGAAGTGGTGAACAACACGTGAGTGAGTTTTTTAATATTTCTGATTCTTTTGAATTCATTGTTTGCAGTTAAAATTGAAAACACACCCACTGAAGATGATATATTTGTTGGTAAGTTTGTGTTTACCGGTGTTGAAAAAGCTAAACGGACACGGAGCCAGCGTTTGGTGTTGAGAAATTCGACGCTGATCAATCAATGGAAGTGGCGCTTACATTTTCTTCGTTCTCTCGTCTCCAGGGAAAAACGTTCCGATAGTACCCGTGCTTTGCCCCAAAACTCCAGTACTATGACTTTTAGAAGGTGTCATATTAACCAATCACGGCTGATGTTACAAACGTGGGGCATAATAAGCAACATTTAGTTGTTTTATGTGAGAAGTGAAAGTCAGTTTATTGTCAAAGAGTAAACCTAAGAATTTCACTTTTACAATTTCAGTGATACTCCCATCCAGTTTCAACTCTGAATCAAGGTGGTCTTTCGGGTGCTTACAGAAATTAACACAAGTAGTTTGGGTCTTCGAAAACTTGAAAACGTTTTCTGTAGCCCATTTCTGAACTTTGTTTAAACACAGCTGAAGGTTGCACTCGGTGGCATTCATATTTTCTGCTGCTATAGCAAATTAAACAGTCATCGACATACAGTGAAAAATCTACTATATTCTCTATTACTTCGATGTTGTTATCACTTTTCACAGACAAAAAGGGGGTAACGGATAAAATGCTCCCCCGAGGAACTCCTCATTCCTTCACAAACATGAAACTAAAACATATTCTGTAGAAATAGACACACTCCCTCTCAACCCCATGTTTAAAAAATTCCTTTAAAATACCATACTTCCACGTTGTATCATATGCCTATTCCAGGTCAAAGAAAATGGCGACCACATGTTCTCTCCTGACATAGGCATTTCTTATAAACGTTTTAAGTCTAACCAAATTATTCAAAACACTTCTGTGGCTTCTGAAACCACACAGAATATTCGAAAGTAGATTGTTCGATTCCAGAATCCAGACAAGTCGATTATTGATCATTCTCTCTATGATTTTGCATAGACTACCCGTAAGAGCGTTTGGATTGCAATGGTCTTTATCGGGCTTTGAAATAGAAACTAGTTTTGCTTGTCCCAAAGAAAGTGGATACTGGCCAGTCAATCATATTTCGTTATAATAAAAATTCACGGGAATAATGTGGCAGACGTTTTAAAATTTAGTAATTTATTTCATCAGGTCCAGTGCCAGTATCTTTCGCGCAATTCATAGAATTATTTAACCCGTCCGTAGAGAAAGGATCATTGTAATCCTCTAGATTATTGGAGTTATTTAATTCCTGTTGTTATGTAATTTTAATGAATTCCGAATTACAGTTTTCAGATGATTAATGTTTAGAAAACGCAGAGGCCAGTTTGTTTGATATTTCTTTTTTAAATGTGTTGTTATCCCTCCGGTGTTGTACAATTGATTTTGTTTTCTTTACTTTTAATTTTTTAAGTATTTTCCAAACTTTGTTGATCGGAGTGTGTTGGTTGAGTTTGAAAACGTAAGTTTCCCAAGAAAGTTTTTCTTTCTTTCTTTTTTCTTTTCTAAGTCGTCTTGTCTATGCCCGATTATCATGTAGTTTGTTGTTGATGTATTAAATTTCCGCTCTGCTTTCTTTCGTTCCCTTAAGGCCAGCTTGCAATCTTCATCAAACCATGGTTTTGTGAAACGTGTTGGATTTATTTGCCAAGGTTTTAGGAATGATAGTGTTTGCAATGGCAAGTATTTATTTATTTATTGGTGTTTAACGCTACAGCAGCAGCTAGTTAGGGCTATAGCGTGGCGAGAAAAAGGTGGAAAATAAAATACATCATTGTCAATGACGAAGAAAAGTGATCGATTAAAAACAGGAAATAATTACAATAGAATGACAAAGATATGAGTAGTTTGAACAGTAATGAGCGATGATACTAATATGATACTAATATAACGAATACCTTTCAAAATCAACCAGAAAAGCAACAGGTATGTATTTGGCTTAGCAGACCCAGTGCATTAAAATTTGCTTTGAAACTTCGGCGACAATTCCATTGTATTATATTATGTTTCGCTTTGTTATCCATATTTGATTGGAGAATTAGATGATGGGCGTATAGGCGAAATAACCCCAGAAGATTTCTTGGATGACTTAATTCTTGGGGACCTATTCTGAGAGGGGTTCGGGCGTAATAGCGTAATAGCCAGAACGTTTCGTTGATGCACTCACTGACTTCCATTTGTTCAAGCCCTCAAACCTGTTACGGTAGCAGGATCTTGTAGAGCTTTGGGAGTTCTGTCTGATAATTGTTTTTCTTTTTCTTTTTCCGAATTCTTTCGGTCTCTTTCTTGTATCCTTTTCTCACGCTTGTTGGTGTGCTTTAAGTGCTTGCTGTACTTTGGGGTCTGGTTTGCTTTGTTCGTTTTTCCTGTCTGTTCCTTTCTCTGTTCAGATTTAGGTGCTTCTTTTCTCTCAATCTTTTCTCTTTTCTCTGTTAAGATTTAGATGTGTTCCTCTGATGTTTTTGCAGTATTCACTTGTGATTGTGTTGCCCTTTGTTTACTCTGCTTTGTTTGCTCTATGGTAATAACTGAGGACAAAATTGTGCTGTCGTTAAGCCCTGTCCATGGTTTTTGACAGTCCAATGATTTTGTTTGGATCGTTTGCTTCAAAGTTGTTGAATAGGGTGGTGATGATATATTCATTGACGTTACAATTTCTCTGGTTTCTTTAAAACTAATTTGTCTCTCAAATATTACTTATTGCGTTTCTTTCTCCTGTTTCCAGAGAGGGCAGTCTTTGGGTGAAGCTGTATGGTTGCCCTGAAAGTTACATCATTATTACAAGGTCCTTGGGATTGATGGCTGCATTTGAAACAGCTTTCTTGTCCCCTGCAAATTATTTTGTCCGTGCCCATACTACGTCTGGCATTTGAAGAATCGAAGTGGATTCGAGATATACAAAGCCACTCCGATGTTCAGGTAACCCACTTTAATCGATTTTGGTAGAGAGCCGAATGTTAAAATTGAGTTATCGTCTTTTTCATTTCCATTGTTTTACGTCTGTTATATTCTATGATTTTTGTTTGATCTATGCCAGAAAGTTCTCTAGTTCTCATTACACCTTTACTGGTATTTGGTGTCTTATGTGGAAAGGCAACAACCCTCATATCTGAAATCTTATCTATTTTAATAAACTTCTTACCAAGAATTCCATCCTACATTCAACGAAAATCCCTAAATTCTTCAGTCCATGACTTGCATCCTTTCTCTGAGCCCAACCTGGGGTATGTTCCAGTTCAACACGAGCTGGAGACAAAACCAAGAGAATATGAAAAGCACCATCGGACAGCTTTGAGGCAAATGCATACCCGCTGACCGATTGACCCGTCGAGTGTGGGTAGTGCCAAGTCTTCAGAAGGCGAAGGCGGTCATTCAACCAATTATTGTTTAAAACTATGAACATTACTACTGATAACTGACGCAGGCAGTGCAATAAAACGGAATATGTTCAAAAATGTTCCAAATTCATTAGAAGTCCGTATAAGGTAGCTTCCATGTGGAAGACAGACACTTTGCAGGTGTATCGGTAGTGATTAGTCTCGAAATAAATAAGTAAGTGTCAATGCTCAGAAAGATAGTGGGTATGCTGTAGTCCTTCCCCTTTTCAGAGAACACCCACCCACCCCCACCCCGTTGCGAAGTGAAAGCTAAATTTAATGGGTAGGAAAATAAAAAATAATAATGCTGATAACTGATAATAAATATTTATTAATAGTGGAAACATAGTACTAATTAATAAAATAATAATAAAAATAGAAAATAAAAAAAAGATAAAAATGTATAAGTAACTAAAAACAAATAAACAAATATATAATTAAATACAAATGGAATGATGATTATCATCTATGAATTTATAATTAAATTTGTCTGAGCAGACGTTAAGTAGTATCTAGTTATTGTTGCATTGACATATAATACAATTTCAGTATACGTCAATCAGCAATAATTACATTCTTAGATGCTTTATTGAGTTTCCCCGGGACGGCTGGCTTGCAACCAGATGGCGGTCTGCGGAGGTCAGTCTAACGGACGGTCTGTTCAACCTCCATCACCCTGTGACACAATAGTTTAGGATATTCTGAAGGAAGTCAACTCGAGGATTAATTCTTTTATGAGACGTGTCGAAATCATTGGCGAATAAATGTTTCACCCTCTCCGTACCACGCACAGTTAATGTTACCTGTTGATAAACAGACTGGATATAGGACAGAAGGGACAGAAGTTCGAAACTGGCAGTACCCGACTTGGATATGATTCAAGTCCTCAAATAGCTCAGCCAATGCACGGCTGATGTGGTTTCATTTTCGCTTTTGGTGATATCTTTTCCAAGCTTCGGTTGTATTTATTTTTTTGTTTTTGGATTTACCGTGTGGACGTTTTCTTTGATTACAAAAACAAGAAAAAACTTGTTCTTTTGTTATTCGATTATCATCAACGATTATTCGGCGTTTTAGTGCAGAAATATTATTAGTTATTCTTGTGTTTTCCAGGGTGTATGGGAATTTACACCGGTGCAAACTACCATACACCCTGGAAAACACAAGGATAACGGATTTATTTCCAAGAATTTTGGTGTACTTAATACTTTAACATAAACTGTGAAAAACTGACAGAAAATTTGTGCTTTGTAAGTTTCTTAATAAAACCAGACAAATATGGATGTCATTGGAACTGGCTCAATGAGCCAGTTCCAATGACATATATATTTGTAATATTTAATTACTTTATTACCAAACAAATAGTAAATTTCCTGTATTTTTATTTTGTTCTAACATAACCGAGCAGAAGGTATGAATTAAAAATTAAAAATGGGTACTTTTTATAGCAATATAGCCTGTTATTGTGTGTTCTTGTTTTTACACCGTGGTTAACCACGATGTGAAAAAAGCTGCTGTGGATTGCAAGTTGCACCGTACCTCTCAGCCAATCAAAACGCAGTATTTTGTTTAATTTGGAAATAAAAAGATTTCTCGACATCTTATCACGTAGGTTTCTCACCCAACCGGGGGTGTTATTCTTGGGGAAATCCTCCACTTTTGATGCGTCCTCGCTTCTCTTCCCCCGATGTCGCAATCACACCTTGTACAATAGTGTTTTTTCTCCGCAGACAAATTCTGGAACACACAAAATAGGTAATGTGTCGCATTTCCTCGGGCGATTTCTTCTTCGAAAGCAGTTACACACATTGACACACGATAGTATGTTCTATAAATTCTCTACGGGAAATAAAACGTGCTTCATATGTTTACCCGTTTACTATAGAAAATTCCGGAGACTTTAGAAAATGCCTACTTTGTGCCAAAATTTTACTATGGTATTTTCCATAGAAATGTGTGTACTTTGGACTTTTTAGCAACGTTTGTATTTTGCTTAAGTGTGCAAAATACCACGCCATTTTGCAAAATGCCCATGTATACACTGCTTTGGTTAGTGCAGGTCATGGAAACTGGCTCAATTTCAAAGCAGGCATTTCGGTTCCTTGAATGTGCTTGGAAATCGGGCTCTTCTGGAAACTATCAGGCAAAGTATTTTAAACACATTTTTTTGCCATGACACATTTTGGTCAAATAGAAGTGATACTTGTACCTGTCGAGTACCATGAGTGCCCAAGACAATCTTTCCATGCAACTGGAATAGATTGATGCCATATTGGTCAAGGATCCAAGCTTTTGAACACAAAACTCTTAATTAATGGAAGATAAGTGAAGACGCACCTGCATGAATGCCAACTTTGGGAAATCTCTGGGTCTTCAGTTCATTGTCTCTGACCTAGCACAATGCCTGGTGAAATTCTTGCTTGACGTAGGCGATATGAAATTAAGTTCAGTTGCATCTTCACGGATTTTTCATTAATTTCAGTAAAGCATGAAATGAAACAGCTGTGTTTAAAATCTGGGACAATAGACCGATAAATATATATATAAACCACCTAAATGTGGGTTACTTACAAATTACTTTTTTGGGGTACGTATTTGATTACTAAGCTAAGTAAAGTAACTGCTCTCTGAGGTCTGAAACGACGAAATCACAAAATATGTAGTGGGGTACGATGCTGGTCCCACGATGTTTTTGTGTCACACAAGTAGGTACTAAGAAGTAAAATGCCCCACATCTGAATCAATTCATGTGGAATATATAAACATGAATTGAACCGATTATGGGGCATTTGTCTTTTTCATACCTAGTTGGTTGGCATCCAATAATTGTATATATATATACTATTCCAAAAAGTAGGGGATGTTTGAAAAAGTGAGATATATGAAGAAATATATTTATATTTTCATGAAAAAGACAGTTGAGGCATTGCCCTGTGATATCTGGTGAATGGTTTCAGCTTGGGTGCTTGACAATCACACATTCCACGCACTGAGCTATAGAAAAGAATACATGGACGGTCAGTCAGAGAATTTACCACATTCAGTCCAAGACCTCAATACCTTGTAAATCCTCCTCTGTTCGCGAGACAAGCGCGGATCCGACGTGGCATACCCCTCACCAAACGTCCAATATCAGCTCGACTGATGTTATTCCATTCTTCCTGCAGTGCAGTGGCGAGTTTCTGTACATTGATATGGGTCTGTTCTCGTTGTCGTAGGCGCCAGCCAAGCATATCCTAGACGTGCTCGATTGGTGAAAGTTCTGGACTTGGTGCTGGCCAAGGCAGTGTATTGAATGTTCTGCCCCTGGTTGAACTCTGTAGCAACCCGGGCCCTGTGTGCTCTTGCATTGTCATTTTGGAAAATGAATCGACGGCCGTGACATCGCGCAAATGACACCGCGTGAGCTGCTAATATGTTGTCACGGTTGTACTGCCCTGTGACACGCCCTTGGGTGACATGTAATGCTGTTCTAGTTGTCATGATTATGCCTTCCCACACCATAACCGATCAACCAACAAAACAATCGTGCTGCCTAACGTTACGTCATGGTATCGTTCGTTCCGTCACCGCCACACTCTGTTTTGCCTGTCGTGGAAGTCGAGATTGACCCTCGATTCATCGGAAAACATGACGTTGCTCCACCGACGATTTTCCCAGGGCTGTCGTGCGCCACAACAATTACGCCTTGCTGTGAAGTGACGTTCAGTCAAACGTGGAATTATTCGAGGTCGTTGAGCGTATAAATTCCAGCTGTGTGGGCGATTGCGGACAGTCTGACCACTGACCTGCACATCTGTCGCTAAGTGCCGCTGCTGTCCAGTTTCTGAGGCACTTTGGTGGCGGTTACGTAATGCTGTGGTTCGGATGAAACGATCCTGGTTAGCAATTGTCGCCCTTGGACGACCTGACAGACGTCTGTCATCAACATTGCCTGTCTGACGGTAGCGTGGGCACAACCTGCTAATCACCGATTGAGTAAAGTTGAGAATTTGAGCCACTGCAGTCTGTCTGTTGCCAGTTTCCAACATGCCAATGGCGGGTAAACGTTCGTCATGTGTCAGTCGTCGTATACTTAAAAGGTTACGTTTCGACCAGAAACTATTGATGAACGTGTTTATACCAAAAAAGAACGATGTGACCCCCGAAAAAGCCCGTCCAGTGCAAATGAAAATTTCAAAACGTAGCCTACAGACATTAACGCGGCGAAAGAGAGAAAAACCTGCACGAACTTTTCGCAGGCCGGTGACATTCATGATCCAAATTAAACTTGGAAACATATTGAAGTGTCCAATCACGCGTACCCAATATTAAAATATCAACATCAGTTTAGATATCTCCTACTTTTTTTTAATATACTACTCAAAGTTTGCTAAGTTCCACACATTTGACACATCATTGTGAATTTTTTCTGTGACACATTTGCGATATTTTTGGTGGATATGAGTGAGGAATGATGGGTCACAGCGTTCACATTTGCTCTCTCGACAGGCAGACTTTTCGTGACAGTCATGGAAAGCATGTACCCCTTGATGTTTACGTGTACTGTCCACATGTGTAGGGTATTCCGTATTCATTTCAACACAAACCCTTGTGATTTAATGATTGAATATGGCGAGTGCAAATGTAAGTAGACATTTGTCTGAAGCAGAAATGTGGTGGGCAATAGGGGTGGTGGCATAAGGGGCTACCCATCGTAGGGCCGGTGAGGCCCTTGGTGTGCATCATGCGGTGATCACCAGAGTCTCTGCAAAATTTCAGCAGTATGGCACACCAGTCAGACGACATGGCTGTGGCAAAGACAGGGCAACATCTGCAGGTGAAGACCGGTTTTTGATCATTCAGGCCTGTTGGAACCGCTTTGACACAGCAACCCAGCTTCGCAGTGTCCTTCAGAATGCATCCGAGGTAAATGTTTCGACGCAGACTATCCGGGCAAAGTTGCACGAAGGCGGTCTCCGATCAAGAAGACCACTTATTCCTTTCAGCTGTCCTAGAACCACCACCAGGCACGATACGAATGGGCCATGGATCACGTTGGATGGACCAGAGAAGATTGACGACCTATCCTTTTTACAGATGAGTCAAGGTACTGCCTAGACCACACAGATGGGCGTTCTAGGGTATGGAGAAGACCAGGAGAGCGATTCCATGCAGCCAACATTTCTGAGCATGACCGCTATGGTGGAGGGTCAATAATGGTCAGTGGCGGCATCAGCTGGGATGGACTTACATGGTTCTGTGCCCTTGACCGTGGTACATTGACTGCACATCGGTATATTGATGAGATCCTGGGTGCCCACGTCAGGTCAGATTCTATGCAGGTGCAGTGAGTGACAGATTAATTCTGATGGACGATAATGCCAGTCCTCATGTTGCCCGTGATGTCCGGTAGTACCGACAGAGGGAGGAGATTGAGCGTATGGACTGGCTGGTAAGATCCCCTGACATCACTCCAATCGGACATGTCTGGAATGAGTTGCAGCGTGCAATTTCAGTCCGTCCAGTTCAACCAAGAAGTGTCCAGGAGCTTGGTTCCATGCTGGTCCAATAATGGAACAACTTCCCACAAAAGACCATCTGGAACCTGACTGAGAGAATGAGAAGGCAATGTCAAGTTGTAATTAATAATAATGGGTCTCATACTCGATACTGAACCCATATCAGTTCGCTCCGTCAACTTTTTGGCAAATTTGAAAATTTCCTCTTTTACCAATAATATCCATTTTTCATGAATTTTAAAAATATTAAAATGACATTCACTAGACCACGCAATCTTGAACAAGGTCACGAGGTTTCGTAGCTGTAGTAATCGTGACGAGGGAGTAATGCGTGTCGCCATTTTGGCCTTTTAGGTTATAAAAGCTGAAAGTGCTACCACTTCAACTGACGTAAAAACATCAAAATGGGAATAAATCGAAAAACTAAAAAACAGCTCTCTTCAAATTGTTTGTGTTCCACAGTACGTGGAGGGTGCATTATCACTAAATAGCCCACAGAGTGGAGACTCCACCCAAGCAAAATTGCAAATTTGTTGTAAAGCAAAAAATGCGCAAGCAAAAGTCCAGCCAAAGTTAAACACGGAAGTCCATTGGCTGAAACATTGCTTGTGTGTTTTATTCATATGTACAGAATTTGAAAGTGATATTTTCGGTGATAACTCCACTCTTCGATTACTGTATAATATAATAAAATTACATCAGAATCCGACGCAATTTAATTTGTATGACGGCGTCGTCAATAACGTCACCCTTCAATTGGACCATACCCTTTGGACATTTCCAGATCGGTATAATTTTTAGATATGTTTCTTCTAGAGGTGAGATATATAAAGCTTCAAAGCGGGAGGCTTGATACAGACGTTGATATTCAATGAGTAAGGAAAAACGTTAAAACTTACATTGTTTTGGATAAGGGTGGAAATCTGACAATATTAATTTGGACTGCACTAGAAATCACAAGCGTGACGAAGGTTAGGAAGTTTCACAGCTGTAGTAATTGTGACGAGGGACCTTTGTGCGTCGCCGTTTTTGCCTTTTCGGTTGTAAAAGTTAAAAAGTACTAAAACTTCAATTGACGTCAAGACGTCAAAAATGGGAATAAATCGAAAAATTAAAACATCTATCTCGTAATATTCTGTGCTCTACAACATACTAAACTTTCATCAGAATCTATAGTCATTTAATTTTATGACGTTGACGTAAAAAATTACACCCTTCAATCCGGCCCTTACCATAAGGAATTTCCATATCGGTACAAAATGTTTAGATATGTTTTTTGTTGGAGGCGTGATATGCAGAGTTTGAAAGTGGAAGGCCTAAAACAGGTGTTCATGTTCAAAAGTAAGAAACAACGTTAAAACTGACATTGTTTTGGACAAAGATGGACATTTGAAAGTATTAAAATGGCGTGCACTAGCTCTCACAATAGCGAACAAGATCACGATGTTTCATAGCTGTAGTAATTGTGACGATAGAGCTATACGTGTCGCCGTTTAAACTTTTGGGGTTATAAAACCTGAAAAGTGTTAAAACTTCAGGTGACGTACAAACGTCAAAAATTGGGATCAACCGAAACTAAAAATAAATCTCCTAATTTTTTGTGCTCTACAACATGTTAACCCTTTACCTAACATGAAAAGCAGACGACACTTGCAAAAAAAATTCTTGAATAACTATTTTTTTTCATTTTTTGTCTCAAAAACATAGGTTATGACCCCTCGTTGGAACGAGCTCGACGAGCTCGTTCCAACGAGGGGTCATAACCTATGTTTTTGAGACAAAAAATGAAGATATTTTGAAAATTAATTGGCGATTTTTGAGAATAGCGCTGGCCGGTTTTGGCCGTTACGTTGGGTAAAGGGTTAAATTATCATTAGAATCCGATGTCTTTTAGCTTGTTATGAGGTGGGCGCTAATAACGTCACCCTTCCAGTTCGGCCGTTACCATTGGTCAAGATCAAGTAAAACAAAAAAGAAAGATCGGCGAAAATAAATAATAATACGATACTTTCGCACAACCTGGTTGCAAGGGCACCAAACGCATCCTTAGCACACCTGGATGGGGTCTACAAAAGTATAAAAAGGGCACTCGACTTTGGATGTGATTTAGGACTGGGAGTTTTCAACGTATCATAAATGGTTATGCGACACTCAATAGTATTGACATAAAAAGATGTCGTCCCTTGAGAGGAACAAGGTGCCATCTGCAATGTTAAGGCATTGCAGGTGGCACTTTTTCCTCTGAATGGGGTGATTGTATAGCGTCTTTGGTGATTATCGAACAAACTTCGTCATTATACCGGATATATCCCATCCTCATTTGGCATTAGAACACGTAAAATATGTTGAATAAATAAATAAATGAATAAATAAATAAATAAATAAATAAATAAATAAATAAATAAACGCGAAGGCTATCTCTTTCACTGTATTATCGCGACGGTATTAAACCGATGGGTCAAGAATTGTTTAAATAAAATATTTCGCTGTTAATACCAAGTCAAGAAAAACAAACGACAGCATAAACATTTCATGTTCTCGACTGGTGATATTCTCGGGCAGATCGCGACCCATTGAACTCGTTTTCCACAGGATTCTAAAATATTTAGACTGTATGAAACATACAGACTATTGTTTTTGTACGGTTTCTTTTTCTTTTCTTTTTTATTATTTTCCTTCTTCTTCTTCTTCTTCTTCTGAATCTTCTGAATCTCCTGTCTTCTGTCTTCTATGCACTTCCTTTTACTCACGATAACTCGAAAACGAATCGTCCTCGATAGATAGTCACACGTTCTCGGCCACCTATGTTTTTTCAGAATCCTGGAATATTAGAGGTGTCTGTAGGGGTGTTTTGAAAGTGGTTCACGCCCATATCTCAGGCATGGTATGACCTACGAACCTGGGACCAACACCAAATAAGTCGACACTCGATGGATATTCAAAATATGGGTCAAGGTCACCGAGGTCATTCAGTGGTCAATGAGTGCATTTTCCAAAATTGCGGGAAATCACATTTTTTGCCCCCTTGATGCTTTCTCCATGTACATACATGCTTTTTACACGCAAAATATGGGCGTGGCCAAAAAATTTGAAAATGGGTCACGTTTATATCTCAAGCATGGTATGGTGTGTGGGTCTGGGACCAACACCAAATGAGTCGAAGCTGGATGGAGGTTTAAAATATGGGTCAAGGTCACTGAGGTCGTCCAGGGATCATGGAGTGCATTTTTCAGAATTGGGGAAATCACATTTTTACCCCCCCCCCCCCCCCCCCCAGTGCATTCCCTTGATCGAACACTTTGAATGCTATACACATATATGCCTTTTCTGGTTTCTTGGAATAAACTATCTAATCCCTAAATGCATATCTTCAAATACTGTTTACAGAAACCTATTTCTGATTTCTTTAAAACTATTTTATTCCCGAAAAATAAGCCTCCAAAGTGTTCCCATTACATTCATAGAGGGGTGCGGTGGCTCAGAAGAAAAAGGTGCAGGCTGCAAGCCGAGAGGCCTTCAGATCGAATCCCACCTGCGGCAAGCGTCTTGTGTCTTTGGGCAAAACACTTCACCCCGTTGCCTACGTGGGGGCATGGTGATGTTGTGTACTTAGGCATACTGCACGTCAATGATGCACTTGCAATAACCCTGATGTGTGGAGTTGGAATGTTGGGAAGCCTGACAGTTGCTTCCCGCTACTTGGTGGTTCTCGTTTTCCAATTACATTCATATAAGGCATGCCTTAATGAAACTATAAAATGCTGTATCTCACTGAATTTTGTTATACTGTTTGGTAATCACCAGTACTCGGCCATCTATGATTTTCAGGCTTGTGAGCCTGTGGGTGTAGCTCTATTCCACACCCTCAAATTGTACTGGTAAAGGTAGTCATTGCAGCTATAATTTCTCCATGACAGAATCTCTTAAACAAAGAGGTTAGGGAGTAAGCTGTAACTGTCACATACAATAATTTAATCTCTTTGTGCAGAATTCAACTTTATTATGAAGAATTCCAGTCAGTACATGCAATTGTAAAACTACACTGAATAACTGTTATTGAAACCTATCACAATACTGTTAGGATGCCGGTAAAAGATGCAATACTGACCTAGTTGACTGTACTGTTAACCGTGTTAGTGCTAGGGCTGTTTAAAATTAATTTATTAAAAGAGTTATATAGCTCCTTTAAATTGCGAGTTGGTGTGTATGAAAATGTTTCTCTCATCTGGAATGTAGACTGTAGAATAATAGTTCGATTTTTGCATTAAAATGCATAATATAATAACATGTTTTTAGACCAATTAAACCAAATAATTAGTGAAAATTTAAGTAGTCTTTTGTTGGTCTATTAGCTGAAATATCTTTTAATCCTTAGTGGCCAAATCCAACTTCAAATCTGAGTACTGTCATTTAATTGTACCCATAGACATCACTCGAGAATCGGTCCTGATTAACCCCTACTGGTCATTGCCAACCACTTAGGAACTCCTGTGCTCTGTTACATTATTTATTCTCAATCATAACTCAAGATCGACGGATTTCAAGAAGCAAGTGGTGAGTGGCCTTCTCGAAACACCAATTGCAATTATAATAAAATAGAATATTTAAATGGCCTCTTTTTAACTCTTTTAATACTTCAATTCGAGTCCAAATACTTTCATTTAACTCACGACAGCAACGTTTTGTAGGTTTTCTGTCACATTGTCCCTCTGTTCACAACAGCCATTCTTAAGAACTAACCATCTTCTTATTTCCCGAACGCCGTTTTTAGGACCCTTGGTGCATTTATGGCCTTTTAAATGTATCGAAAAAGCACGTGATGGCGATGAAGTTACGGCGATGGACATTAAACTGACAGGTTCACGGTTTCCACGCCACCAGGTGTTTCAGCGTTGTGTACATAATCCCGATTGCCCGCGAGGGGTCACGGTGACGATGTGTACTTTTTTAAATGGCTTGCTTTCAACCCTCTCAATAAAACATTCTTAACTTTCTACCCAACGTAACGGCGAAAACCGGACTGGGTTACTCACAAATATTCTCATTCAATTTTGATTATTTTTTTCATTTTTGCTTGGAAAACAAGGTTATGAGCCCTTACTGGAATGACATTTTTTGAAAGGGTTAAAATGGAGTATTTAAGCGGAGTATTTTAATCCTCTTCAGATCTTAATATGGGTCCCAGAAATGTTATTTAATGCAGTGTGAGCGTGATCTTAACCCTTTCCATTCTCACAATGTTGCTCAAAACACACATGGGCATCCACAGGACATCGGTGTTTTGCAAGTGCCAATAAGCCTTCAGATAGGATCTTGGGGCCTTTAAGGCCTTTTGACGTCTATATTCCAGCATTACTGAATTTATTTCACTTGCAATATATTTTCCAGAGGTACTATGTACCTTAACATTTTTTTAGCTAATATGAATATTTGCTCTCATCTACAAATATGGCGGATCCGGAACTGGCGGAGCCAATATTTTTTAAGTGGTTTATGCTCATATTAGGCTTGGTATGACTTATGAACATCGGGCCTACATCGAATGAGTTGAACTTGCAGGAGAGGTTCAAAATATGGTCCACATCAATGCGGTCAAGAGAGGCCATTAAGTGCGTATTTTTCAGAACTGCTCGGAATTGCATTATATAAAAACTACAATGCACATCTGAAGAATATACATGCATGTCTTCATTCAAATAAGTGGCAGAACTAGAAATGTCAATTTCTGATTCCTTGATCGAACCCGTTAAATGCTGTGCACATATATATCTTTTCTGATTTCTTAGAAAAATTGTTCTGATTCCTTTATGAATACCTGTAAATACTGTTAACAAAAATACATTTCTGATTTGTTTAAAAATATTTTAGTGCTGAAAATAAGCCTCCATAAATTCTCCTACTATATAGTTTTTTCCTGATACTTTAACCGTTTTCACACTGACTTGAACTTACTGGCGGCAGTAAATTATGTTTCTCTAGTTTAATATTGTCTCTGCACTTTAGACTGCTCAAGTCAAATTATTTGTGAGTTCACGAATAGGATTCGCAATGGCCATGCACGTACATGTTGTCACTTCTGAGCACCCTTTATTAATATTAATGAAAAAGTAAATTCGTGTAGATAAAAATGGTTCGGACTAATTAGAAATCGTACATCTACTATTTCCTCAGAACGAGTTGCTGTCTCATCTTCTCTTTAGCTTCCAAAGTTTACTTTAGGTTACGTTGAAGCCACAGTGAAGAGCACTTACACTGTTACTAAAAGTTTAACAAAGAAACCAAAGGAGACACACTTTGGTAAGAAAACATTTACTAAACTTTTTCAAATTAACGATGCGTCTTTTGATTATTTGTTTTTTTTTGTAAATTAACCAGGAGGTAAAAGAAATAATGTTAAGTGGTGCGTGTCCCGTATGGCGCAGTTTCAAAACTGTACAGGTAGAAGATATAATATTAAACAGGCGGGTCTTTTGTTAGGTTCATATTCAGTAAACCCAGTTGATTTAGATTGATTTTTAACCCAACTGATTTCAGAGCTTATATATATGACATTTCTAGAAAACAGTATATGGCGGCATTGGCATTGATGACAAATGATGTTTATATCCTGGATATGTTCTCAGAAGACAGCGATTATATTTTTGACGAAGAGTTTGCTCTAGGTTAGCGACGATTTCGGGGGCGGGATGTCGGATCTTGTTTGATACGTTTAGGGGGATATCATTTGTAGCGAACAAAAGAAACTGAAAAGTGATTGGGAATGTAATTATCAGCTTCTGTTGGATACTGAACTGTTTGGCAAATATGTGCTTGAAATTAAAGAATTTAAACCACAGGGAGTTGCAGGAATCAAAAGAATTGAAATCAAAAGAAATGTTGCAATTATAAAAAACCAATACTTACATACCAACTTTTGACTCAATATCCCAAATGCAGTTCGATGCTTCTGTTGCCAAAATTATTGTCAGGGAAAAATAATTGTAGGGGACAGGCATTCTGTTACAAATGTGGACAACAACACCAATAGCCATGTAACACCCCCATCAAATGTGTAAACTGCCAGGGCAATCACATATCATCTTCGAACGATTGCCCTTTTCGGAAAGGGAGAATACAATGCAGAAAACAAAAACAGCTGAGCAACTGTTGTGTTTCAAAGAGGCCAGAGAAATTGTTTCAGCGCTCTCTGGTATGAATTCATCAATGCGAACATACGCCACAACATTAAAGCATAATATATCTCAACAAAAATCATAGAATGCCAGATACCATATACCTGGGGTAATAACAGCACAATGCCATTCTTACTACAAACCTGTACAATCGAAAAATAAACAAGTCAAACAGAGCCAGAGTCCACACAAACGAAGTCAAACAATCCAGTTATAACAGAGAATATAACCAAAAACAAAAAAAAAAACAAAATAAAATCAAGAGCAAGCAAATTGTAGGCCTGTACGGTATATCGATAAACCGATACATACCGGTATTCAAACCAATATCGATTGAATACCGGTGTAATTACAAAAATATCGGTTTATAGTCATTATTTATTTACCCACAATTTAGTTTTCAAGATATCTTGAGTTTTTTAACTGTAACCCAGAATGAATAATATTATCGCTTTACGCAAGGAATCGTCCGCATGTGCCCACGTAATATACAAATTCAGCAGTTGAAAAAATAATTTTAAAAAATTTCAACAAAACTACATCATGTGACCCCCTCATTGGAACGAGGTCGTTGAGCTCGTTCCAATAAGGGATCACATGATATTGTTTTGTAGAATTTTTTTGAAAAAACTGATAAACTAATATTCAAAATGATAAATTTTGATATCGTCCACGTAGGGGAAAAGTTTCTCGAACCGCACCGCATGCTGATTCGTTCCGACTTTGATGCCTCAAGTCTCGATTGTGGTACTTGTGTTCAGATACCTGAACAGTTTTCGATATACCGGTATACCGCGATATTTTTTTTGAATACCGATACCGATATTCTGTTTTGAACATCGTGCTGCCCTAGCAAATTCTCCATCTAAATCAGAACAGAATAAAGAACAACCTAATTCTGCACAGAAAAATGAATCGACGAAACCAAAACCAAATCAGCGCCAAACATCCCAGCAACAATATCTGTATCAGGGTCATAGGAAGAAATCACCACTCAAACATGGATCATTCCACTAACAATAGTTTCCAATGGTACTGTCGTGTCGAGGTTTTAGGGCAAATGTTAATTTTTGGGGCTTTCTGTGTCAAACATATAGGTCTGCTGCTTTTTGCCTGCAAGAAACTCTTCATAAAAAAAGTAAAAAAAAACTTAAATCCGGTTTTATTCAGCTTCGTATAATTCCTCGGCAGACGATATTAACCGTCTGTCTGTCTTAGAATGTCTGTCTTAGAATGACACTGTTCGTATTTCGGTTGTTTTGCAAACTCACAGGATGTAGTTGTGCGCCTAACTTTAGATAGGACAGTTGCGTTTTGTTCTATTTTATGTTTGACCACGTAAAACCTTACAACTGAGTGATCTTGAGCTATTGATTCAGCAGCCTCCACCTCCATATATTTTGATAGGTGATTTCAACGCACATAGTCCCATTTGGAGGGATTCCTGGGGTCAAGAAGATGTAAAAACTAAAACAATGGAAGCGGTATTATTATGTCATCCAACGAAGCGACCGTCAGCCTTTTTTCATCTCGCCACGATTTAGGGTTCTTCCGATTAAGCTATCCTGGCGGAATTTGGCATACTTATAGCCATGTGCTTATAGCCTATATCCAAAACGTTAAAAGGGCGTTTTCAGCAGATCAAAAATTTATCACCATGTTCGGCAGTTTTCATAGGAATAGTGATGAAAATTTTGTGAAGCTACTCCCAGAAGTTGTGCGACAGTTTACTGTCAAGGGGGCGGTATTGTTATAACCAGTCTGAAACACGCTGGGCTTTCTGGTGACAGGAAGCGATATGAGACACGTTATCCAGCAGCTTAGTACCTTAAACGGAAACCTACACCTCCGCGCTGTCGGGCCCATTCGGTGATAGGGGTGTTTCGTTGCATGACTTATGGAAATTAGCTTGCGATTTCAAAATAATCTATTAAAATATGGTTTGTGTTTGTTCAGTTTTGGATCGGCCATTTCCCTGCATTCCGCACCTGGTTCCTACACATCTTCAGTTGCATGGTTTTCTCTCTTCCTTGATTTTTCTTGGCAGACCGAAGGTAACTTATGCGCGACTGCCCACATTCCAATTCTGCTACTATGGTTCCGAGGATGGGAGAGTGCCCCAGTGGAACTTTAAAAAGGAAGACTGGGCCACTTTCTGATCTCTTTTTTTTGAACGCCTGCCTCACACATGAGAAATTTATTTTCAGAACGTGCTGATCAAGTAGAACATTGTACTAAAGAATTGCTTGGTATTGCGAACACAGCCATTCCAAAAACCTCAATAAATCCAAAACGTTTCACCAAATCGTGGTTTGATGATGATTGGAAACAGGCTATAAAGGGTTGCAGGATAAGTGAACGGGAATTTAATAAGTCACCATCCACTAATAATTTGGATAAACTATGCATAAATGGGATAATACAAGACGACTTATAAACCGGAAAAAGAAAATTTCTTGGGGAATTTATGTTTCTATACTTAACCAACACATACCCATCAGGAACATTTGGAAAATGTTTTTAAAAAACATGAAGGTAAAGAAACAAAATCAACGGTCCAATACCTGGAAGACAAATGCACACTAATTACTTCTAAAAACAATTATCAATCAGATTAATCTCAGCATTCTCTAAAATTTCTTCGTCTGAAAATTGTAATCCAGAATTCTCTAACTGCAAACACGAAAGATCAAATTTACCTCGAACAATTCGGAGGATTACAAAGAACCTTCCTCTACGGGGAAGATGAATAACCCTTTACATAAACCAAAAGATACTGCCACTGGACCCGACAAAATACACTTCCAAATTTTAAAATATCCGCCACAATCATTAAATGAATGCATATGGGTGATTGGTCAGTTTCCACCTTCTTGGCGTCAAATAACAATACTTCCTATTCCAAAGCCCGATAAAGACCATTGCAAACCAAGCAATCACAGATCTATTACATTAAGAGGTTGTTTGTGTAAAAGCATGGATAGCATGATCATTGGTCGACTTGTCTATTTTCTGGAATCGAACAGTCTACTCGCGAATGTTCGGTGTGGTTTTGGAAGCCAGAGAAGTACTGTGGACCATGTGGTTAGACTTGAATTGTTTAAACGAAATGCTTTCGCCTGAGTGAAGATGTAGTCGCCTCCTTCATTGACCTTGAAATGGCACATGATACAAGGTATATCGTGAGATTTAAAAATATGTTTTTAACATGGGGTTGACATGGCACAATCCACTTTATACTGGTTACTTTTAAAAGGCCCGTCAATGTCAAATTCGTATTGGGTCTACATAATATGAAACACGGGAGCAATAATTGGGTGTTCCTCAGGGTTGTATTTTATCCATTATCCTTTTCCCAGGGAAGATCAATCGCATCGTTCATGCATTTGGGAATATGAGAGATTCTTCTTTGCATGTCGATGACATTATAATTTGCTATAGCAGAAAATATGAATGGCATCGAGCGCAGATTTTATCTGTGTTTAAATAGAATTTCGAAATGGGTTACAGAAAAGAAAGGTTTCAAGGTTTCATTTGTGTGAGCTTGGGTAGCACCTCATTGATCCGAAGTAGAAAATACAAAGTAGTACCATTAAAGTTGTTAGAGAAGTGAAATTTAATATCTGACAATAAAACAAATGTCACGCCTCATATTAATCAAGAGTTGGATGTAAAAGGGCAATTAATCTCCTGAATGCAGTTGGTAGTACTGGGTTGCTGACCACAAAAACATTACCTCATCTGTATAGAACACTTCTGAGATCAAAATTAGATTACGGTTGTGTGGTTTACGGTTCTGCGAGAAAGCCATACCTCAAACCACTTGATGCTATTCAAAATAGTGTCATTAGAATTAGCCTGGGTGCTTTTACAACATCACCCAATAGATTCAATACTTGTTGAAGCATTGGAGCCTCTTTTTGAAAAGTTCTGAATTAAACTGTCACACCAGTGTGTTTCTACATTGTTGGATGATCATTCAAACCCTGTTTATAACTGTGTTTGAGACCTTAAAACTTTGAGTTTTTAATTAAACATCAGAAACATATTCCTCTATTAGAATTAAACCCCATGTCGAGCCCCGCACTTGAATCTGATTCGATGTATAGGAGAACTGTAAGCCCCATACACCTTCTTTGTATCTAGGAAAACTTAATGTTATTTTGCACCTTGCTTTGTCTAAAATGTTCGAGACAAACTATTTACAGTTTAAACAAAAATGTGTTGAAAATAAAGTATAGAGCATATACAAGGATGTATACAGATGGATCTAAAGATGGCCCCGAAGTATCATCAGCTGTTGTTACTGGTGATCAGATCTCCTCTATCAGAATACCAAATAACAGTTCTATTGTCACAGCGGAAGTTGAAGCTTTGCAACTAGTGTTTGAACAAATCGGAAATGTACAAGAAAGGAGGTGATCTATTTCCGTTCTGCTAGCTTCAGTCAAACCCAAGTTGAAAATCACCTTCATTCTGGAACTTCGTGAGAAGCTAAATACTCTCATGTCTGCAATATGATATCGTGTTTCGTTGGTTATCTGAACATGTAACACCAGGGCAGACAGTGCAGCAAAACAGGCTTTAAACAAGCCTATTACTGATTTTAAATTAATGTCAGTGATTACAAACCACATATCAATAAGCACATCAAAACTGAATGGCAGGCGGAATGCGATGGTGCAACAAGAAACAAGCCCCGTAACTTCCTACCTAATGTTAGTGGTAAAACTTACTCGTCTGGTACTCTTTGTAGAAAAAACTCGGCAATTCTGACACGAGGCCATGTTGAGCATTCAAGACTTACGTATTCCTTTTGTTGTAGAATAATATGCGACCGGAATGTGACCCTTGCTACTGAGAACACATTCTTTTGCTCTGTTCAGATTTTAATCTTGTTGGGCGGCAGTACTTTATTGCAGTGTCTCTTAGAAGTCTATTTTTTCCGTAAAATGTCTCTAAGAAATCAACCTTTTTTTAAATATATTAAATTGCTTTTATTCTTTTAAACTCTCATCTGTTCATATCTATTTAACAAGTTTCTTTACAGTTTTCCTTAAACAGGTGGCCTTATTTTCTCATCACTGTTTCACTTGCTTATTTTTATTCCTCATATTCTTTCCAGATTTCATCGACTCTTTTTATTTTATTGAAGATAATGACCTATTTTATAATATGTCCTTTTGACCACCATGATATGGTCTTAGATGATCGCGTAGTGTAAAGCATCAATAAACATTGAAATAAATATTACGCCCCAATGTCATCTTTGCAAACCACCGGTGCATCGGTCTGGCATTACGCTTTTGTATGATGTTAAATTATATTCCAGCATCCCAAGCCCCAACGTATGTGCGGGCAATTCGTGAGGAATGTTGGAATATCACTTGGAATTCACTGAGATTCATAACCTGGATGAAAAGGTCTTGGCGAATCGCAATTTGTCTCTCGAATTGAATCAGCTAAAAGGTTAGAAACTGAATCGAATCCACAACTTAATTGCCCCAAAACTGCAGTCGTCGTATTAGTGCTGACTTTCTCCAATGTTAACCCGGCATCAATATGCATATTGGACTCTTTCGTATGACTGGAGACTAAGGCGAGGTACATGTAAGTTCTTCAAGTTTAATTTGCAGTCGCCTTGAAAAAAAGACACTTCAAAAATTGTCGACCTGTTGCCAGCGGAAGTCTAACCAATACTGCATTTTCGAATTCACTATTTATTTATTTATTTATTTATTTATTTATTTATTTATTTATTTATTTATTTATTTATTGTGATTTACGCCAAATCAGCAGCGAAGGCTATATCGGCGCGATGGAAAGTATGTTTTATAAAATACGTCATTATACTCCATGACATAAATAAAAACGAGTTGATGAAATATGAGGAATAAAAGTGAGGAGGGACCCCAGCAATGAGAAAATGACACCAGCTGGTTAAAGAATGATGCGTAAATCAGCTTGTTAAATAGATATGAATAGATGAGAGTGCAAAAGAATAAAAACAATTTAAAACGATTGATTTCCTTCTTGAACTTGAGAATTGAATGCGAATTTGTGTAGTAAAATAGGTCGCGAGGAGACGCAGCATGATACGGCCGTCTGACAAGATTAAAATCCGTACAGTACAAAAGAATATGTTCCACTGTCAACCTCTGCTGACAAGGAACACATTCTGGTCGCATATTACCCTCTGACAAAAACGAATATGTATGTCGTGTATGACCAATATGACATCGTGTCAGAATTGCATAATCTTTTCTTCAAAGGTTACTTGAAAGATATTTATCATTGATAGTTGGTCGGAAGTGATGGAGATTGTTAACTGTCTCCCCGACCCAATCCGTCACACAGATTTGATATATTGCCTGATATGTAGCTTATAATACTTGTATGTAATTTTGCAATCTGTGACAGGCTTGTTTAAAGCCTATTTTGCTGTCTGACTGGTGTTACCGGGCATTCCAACATGTCCAAGTAACCAGCAAAACACGATATCATATTGGTCAGACATGAGAGTATTTAACCCTTTACCCAACGTAAGGACCAAGGCCGGCCAGCGCTATTCACAAAAATCTCCAATTAATTTTCATTATTTTTTTTCATTTTTTGTCTCAAAAACATAGATTATGACCCCTCTTTGGAATGAGCTCGTCGAGCTCGTTCCAATGAGGGGGTCATAACCTATGTTTTTGAGACAAAAAATGAAAAAACATTAGTTATTCAAAAATTTTGTTTGCAAGTATCGTCTGCTTTTCATGTTAGGTAAAGGGTTAACTTCTCACGAAGTTCAAAAATGAGAGGGTTTTTCAACCTGGCGTTGAGTGAAGCCAATAAAAAAGAAATAGAGTAGGAAAAGATAATCGACATTCTTTCCTGTACATTCTCGATGTGTCCAACCGCCAGTTGTAAGGCTTTAACTGTTGCTGTGAAAACAGAACTTTCATTTGGTATTCTGATTGAGGTGATCTGACCACCAGTAATAACAGCGGATGATAATTTGTCCCCATCCATAGACCCATCTGTGTAGATCCCTCTATATGTACGATACCTGGACTTTATTACAGCATATGTTTGTTTAAGGAGTAAAGCATTAAATATATTGGTGATGTTCTAATACCACTATTGTGAATTACTTCAAGCGGTTTGAAATACGACTTTCTTGCTGAACTCTAAACCACACAACCGTAATCTAATTTTGATCCGACAAGTGATCTATACAGATGGAGTAATGTCTTTTGGTCAGCACACCAATAAGTGCTACCAACTATTTTCAGAAGTTTCAGCGCTCTTTTACATTTGACCTTTAGTTGTTGTATGTGTGAAGTGGAATTCAGTTTATTGTCAAACAATAAATTTAAGAATTCCACTTCCTTAACAACTTTAATGGTACTGCCATCTGTTTTCAGTTCCAGATCAAGGTCGTGCTCTCGCAGCTTGCAGAAGTGAACGCAATTCGATTTCGTCTTCAAAAACTTGAAACCGTTTTCTGTAGTCTACTTATGGATTCTGTTTAACCCTTTCGCTGCTACAGGCCCATATTGAGTACGGTACCAACTGTTGACGACCAGTGCGATAGGTCCGTACTCAGTACGGAGATACCACATACATGTACAGGGAATGGATATCATAGCACGTTGTTATTCTCAATAGAACGCATGTTATACGAAATGCAAGCGACAGACAATATGGCATTATCCATTTGTTCTGAACCATATTTCGCGTCTATGTAAATTCCGAAATACCCGAGGCAACAACGCACTCAATAGTCCAAACTTGGCCCAAAATATAAAATTTTTGTTTGTTGTCCTGTGTCAAACGGCGACAAAACAAAACAAAAATTCTATAACGGCCTGTAGAGGAAAGTTTGGACTACATGGGCAGTCCATTAAATAGGAACTAAACTCAAGTCGAATAGACGTCTTTTCTTTTGAGATTCATGGAGTGTGGCTGGGAGTAATTTTGGAAACATTGTTGAACTCAGTCAACGTTGTTCCAACATACAGTACATGGAGACTGGATTGTAACAAAATCACCCGTAGAGTGGAGGTATCACCCAAAGTATCACTTTCAAACTATGGACATGGACAAAAATCATAAACAATGTTTCAGCCAATGGACCTCCGGGTTTAACCCGGAGGTCCATTGGTTGGAACTTTGCTTGTACTTGTTATGGTTTGCAACAAATCTGCAATTATTGCTTGGGTGGAATCGCCACTCCACGGGTGATTTAGTGATAATACACTATCCACGTACAGTATAATAGCAGTTTTAAATTTACAAAAATGTGAACGTTTTTGGCGTTTTCATTTTTTTTACTTTAACCCCATTCCCTCCAATATATGGTTCAGCACAGGATATTACCAAATTGCACACAGCGAAATGGTTAAACACAGCTGAAGTTTGCGCTCGATGGCATTCATAATTTTACTGCTGCTGCAAATTAAAAAGTCATTGACACACAGTGAACACTCTCCCATATACTCAATTGCTTCGATGATGTTATTATTTTTTACAGAAAAAGGGGGAACAGACAACATACTACACTGAGGAATTCTTGGTTGTGATGATCCGATAAATACAGATTATCGTGATTATGTGCATGTCCTGTGATTTGTATCAGATTCGAGGTGGTGTCCAGAATGGGATCTCAACGAGCCGGCTTTGCCGGCGAGTAGTGATCCCATTTTTGGACACCACCAGGATAACTGATTTATCTAACAATTCTGTCACGTAAACAGATTAAATCATAACCTTTTACCCAACCTAACGGTCAAAACTGGCCAATGCTATTCTCAAAAATCGCCAATTAATTTTCATTATTTTTTCATTTTTTGTCTCAAAAGCATAGGTTATGACCCCTCGTTGGAACGAGTTCGTTCCAATGAGTGGTCATAACCTATGTTTTGGAGACAAAAAATGAAAAAAATTAGTTATTCAAGAATTTGTTTTGCAAGTGTCGTCTTCTTTTCATGTTAGGTAAAGGGTTCAATTATTTTTAAACATTTTCGGGACATAATGTTCGGTCGATCACTGAAACGCACATAGAATGTGTCCATGCGCCTGTTATGATAGCCCGTAGCCCTACCGGAAACGAGTCGTCTATATGATACGGAATCAGAATGAGTCGTCTATATGATACGGAATCGGAACACAATATGTGATACGTACCATTTCTCGAGGCTTTCAGGCCAAAACCTCTATGAGTGTTAGATAAAGTAACTTCCACAGGAACTTGAAATTGACGATCTTTCAAAAAAGGTTCATATGCCTTTTCCATATCAAAGAAGATGGCGAGAAAATGTTCTTTGCTGGCAAAGGCATTTCTTCTTAAAGTTTCAAGTCTAACCAAATGATGCACGGTATTTATCTGACTCCTGAAGCCACATTGAACATTCACAAGTAGATTGTTCGATTCCAGAAACCAGACAAGTCGACCATTATCATCCTTTCCCTGGTTTTCCACAGACAACTAATTAGTGCAATAGGTCTGCACTGGTCTTTACAGGCTTTGAAATGGGAATTGTAGTTGCTTGAAAATCAGAAAGGTGGAAACTGGCAAGTCAACCATATTTCGTTAAAAATGGATAATAAAATTCAAGTGAGGGTTATGGCAGAAGTTTTAAAATTTGGTAGTGTATGTCAGCGGGTACAGTGGCAGTAACTTTTGTTCTATGCAAGCAGTTACTTAACTCTTACATAAAGAAAGGTGCATTCTAATCCTCTAAATTATTAGAGGTAAATTTGATCTTTTGTTTTTCCTTCTTCAATTTTCAGACGACGAATGTTTCGAAAATATTAAGGCCAATTTGTTTGACTTTTCTTTTTTTCGATGTATTGAGTGCACTGTTATCATCCAGGTATTGCGCAGTTGACTTTGTTTCTTTAACTTTAATTGTTTTAATCATCTTACAAATTTTGTTGATAGGTCTGAGTTGGTTAAGTTTATAAATATAAGTTTCCCAAGAACTTTTATTTTTCTTTTTGTTTTATAAGTCGTCTGTTCTTACGCCGGTTAATACGTAGTTTGTCTAAATTATTGGTTGTGGGTATTTTATTAATTTTCCTTTCTGTTTCCCTGTGTTTCTTTATAGCCAGCTTGCAATCTTTATCAAAACATGGGTTTGTGGAACGTTTTGAAGTTGTCGATGTTTTAGGAATGGCTGTGTTTGCAATGTCAAGCAATTATGTGGAATAATGTTTCAGTTGGTCAAAACGGTCTTAAATAATCAGCTATGCGTGCCGTTCAGAACGAAGCAATGAAACAGAGTCCCAGCTTACTTTTTTTTAAATTCCACTGGTGCACCCTTTCATCACATTTTCCAACACAGTGGTTAAGTGGTCACTCCAACAAAAGTCATCTTCTACCTTCCAAGAAAAATCAAGGAAGATAGAAAGACATGCTATTGCGAGATGAATGGAAGTGTAGTGACCAGATGTGGGATGCAAATAAGTATCTGACACATCACTGAGCAAACACAGGTCATATTTTGAAAAACAAATCTTTAACTCTTTTGCCTTTTATGTCTTCCGTGCTGCAGGATCATCCCAAACAGGGTTATGAGCGTTAAAATCACTCAACAGAATGTATACAGCTGGGAGCTGGTGAATCAGTTGTTCATGATCAATCAGCTAAAGGGGGATTTTTTGCGACACATAATTTGAACATAACGTGACCGCCTTGTCTAAAGTAAGGCGAACCGATACAGTCTGTAAATTTGATTGCTGTGGTACTGTGAATAATATCGTTTCTAACCACGACAGACATTCCAGGAACATGAATATCATTTCCATCTGCCCAGGCATTAGAGGAAGTATAATGTTTAAAAGCTGAATCATCTTGAGTATCACCCTTCTTTGAGAGTGTTTCCTGCAGGCAAAATAGGCAGGTGCACTGTTTTTGCCTAGAAGGCCCAGCTAGTGAAAGTTCGCACTAAAACCTCGACAATTTCACTGTATTATATTGTTTTGGTTGCATTATCTGTATGTTATTATTGGAGATTGAGATGGTGTACGCATGGATGAAATAGTCCTGGTAACTTTCCTTGATGCTTTTTTTCTCGGTAACCAATTCTGAGAGGAGGGCAAGTGTAATTCACCAACTTCCATCAATCAGTTCACGATCTTCAAACCTGTTGCGGGTAACAGGGCCTGGGGGGGGGGGGGGTGCGGGGCTTTAGGTGATCTGTCTGATAAATGTGGTTTTGTTTTTTTTTTTCTATTTTCTTTTTGTTTTTTCTTGATTCCTTCTCTGACTCTGATTAAGATGTTGGGATTCTGGTTTTGTTTTGATTTGGTTTGGTTATTTTTTCTTTTGCTGCCTAAACCTTTTTCTCTTCTGATTTAAGTTTATCTTGTTCTTTCTTCTGATTTGTTTTCGATTGTTCTTCTGTTGTTGTTTGGGTCGCTGGCGGTGTTTGAGTCGCTGGCGGTGTTTGAGTTGACTTTGGGTCTAGTTGATCTGCGCTATTTGCAACCAAGCCTGAATATAGGCAACCTGTCATTTGCAAAATGGGGTCCCCAGAGGGTGAATTTGCTGATACTATCCAATACAGTGGGCCAGATTATCCTCTAGGTACATCTTTCTGTTTTGGCTTGAGACCTTGATTCAGACTGAGGTTCACAGAGGGTAAATGTTGTGATGCTACCCTGCTGTGCAGGGTAGCATCACCAAATTCACCCCTGGAGACCTTATTTTGCAGATGACAGTCGGCTTATTTTCAGGCTTGTTTGCAACAAAGCATGATAAAAATGCGGTGTCTATTTATTATCTTTGTTTTGTAAACAACCAATTTGCTCTGTTCTATAAAAGTATCTCAATTGTTATGTGGATGGTATTTATTTTTCGAAAAATGAACATACATATTACTGAAACCAAATGTATTTCATATTTCTTTCTTAGTTGGTTAAATGTTGAGAGCCCGAATTAGGACATTTGTCTGAAGTGCAGGTGTTACAAATTAAAGGCTTCATATTGTGTGGATGTGCCCAATAAAATCTGAGAATCGGAATTTGTCACGACTTTTATGGTGGTGTTGTTGTTGACTGAAGACTGTGGAAACACAATAAACAGCTGTAGCTTTAGTAGCTAGTTGTGTTGAGAGTGCTAATACGCTATTAGTGGTTATCGTGGGGTACTAAATCGAGCAACAATAGCTGATGTATGTCAGCTTAAAAATCCTCTCGAGAAGGAATGCTTGGCCGTCGTTGGTCGAAGGGGGTAAAGTTGTTTTAGTCTATCAGTGTACATTTCTGCCGTTGTAAGTGGTGGGTAGAATAGATCGTGTTGAAGGTATAGTGCGACCGTGTCAGGTAAAAACTCAAGTATGTGTCACACTGGTCAAGTCCGACAAGTAGCACGTTCGAATAACAAGTAAAAATTAGAAAATGAAAGCGCAAATAACGAAAGCAAAACGCGAACTCTGATAAATTACCTGTGCTGAATAACTACCTGTGCTATGTGGTTATGTCTATATACAAATGTTTTGTAGAAACAAAGTGGCTTAAACAGTGTGTATCAGTCAAAAATTGATAAATCACGACTCGTTGTTAGTGGGAAAAGAATATTTCAAAATGGCTGCCGATCAACAAACTGAAATGTATCACTGTTATGTAGGAAATGGTTATCGGAATTGTACGAGACTGCATGCAGGTGTGCACGTTATGTCTTGGAAGGATGCCATGGCTGTTGGAACGAATCAACCTCACAGGTATTGGCTAAGACGTAAGACGATTGTCGAGTACCGGGTACAGGTAATTACGGGCTGTACAAATGGATATTGAGGTGAAATGTTTGTATAAGCATAATGACGACGGACATGGTGTTGTAAATTGGATTAACTTAGTTGGTGTATACAGGCTGTTAGATTAGCCCTGTCGGGATGGCAGTGAGAGCAGTGCGCCTGGCGGTGGTTAGATTGGGTCGACCCGTCCAGAGGGGTTTAACATGGGGCTCCCCAGAAAATGGTTTTGCGAGTAGTCACATCGGGTCTATCACAGTGCTCAAAGTTCTCCTGCCATCTCCTACCGGAGTGGGGGAGGTTACGTTCGTTTAGCATAGGGGGGGGGGGGAGTTGTATCGACTATTAGCTGGTATGGGCATCGCTTGTGAGTGATATTCCTAGGGTCGTTTAATAGAGGTATGTGTTTACCGCACAGATTGATGAAGCTGCAAGCAAAGTAGTTTGGGTAATATGGTTTGGTTACAATGCAAGGTGTATACAATGTAGTAACTCACGTTGTAGTGTAGAATGAGGCGGTGGTAGAAGGATAGGTTGTGATAAGTGAGATTGGCAGTGTATGACTATTAGCTCGTGGAATAGTTCCCCTTGAAAAATGGCAGAGTATGAATGTCCATTTCGCACTGGCAGTAGCTCACTGGTGAACTTACAACGGTATCAGGTACATCTCGTAAAGTCGGTTAGATGTTTAGGTAAATCTCGGTACTGGTGTCCGAACAAGAAAAAAAACATAGCATATGGGTACTGGTGTGTCCGAGAGAGTGCGGTAGAAGCTGGGAAGACATTCGTTGGGCTCACGTGTCACGCAAAGCAAGACAACCTCATACGTTTAATCCTCGCTGTCAAGAGGGACCCGAAAATCCAGAGTGATGATGATAAAGGGACAGCAGGAACCAGATTCGCCCCCATGCTTCAGACGTGGACATTTATTGCAAGACAGGAGGAGTCATGGTGACCATACCCGTGTGTCTTGGACCCTTGGTGAACCCTAACTGTACGGACGTTGCCCCGGATGGTGGGGGGGGGGGGGGGGCGTATGGGCAGGTGTGGAATTATCAAGTTTAACTTATGGAACTGACCCTCTTAACCAAATGATGTGGGTTGGTGGTTGGTGGATAACTGGATCAAGTAACACTACCGCACTGGAAGAATTGAGAGGGGAACTCGGATGGATGTCGGTTAACGATAGAGAAGACATGGCGAATTTGTGCTACCCGAATAACTTGGAAAAAAACTCACAAACAACAGATGGTGCAAAATGACGCTTAACTGTGTATGGGAATCTAACATTCAGAGAGGGTGGGCAAACAGGCGAGTGAGCCAATGTACTGTAGGTCTAGAAGGAGGACTGAAGCAGGAGAGTAGCTTGATCACGAGAAGCGTGCTTGAGGATTGCAATTTAAACTGGCGAACTGGTTGGAATCAGGACAACGTGCACTTTAGACGGGTTATGTAAAAGTAATGCGCCAGCTTTTGATGAGTACCTAGATGGATCGTTTTAGGGTGATTGTTGTTGAAAGTGAGATCCAAGTCACTGGAATTGAGAGGGAGAATTTGGAAAGGCTAGGAAAGATAGCGCTAAATGTGCAACTTAGGAGTAACGGAGACCCTGGAACATTTCCTTTTTGATTATCCTGAATACGTGCCTACTACAACAAGGCTCATTGGAAAACTAATGAACAAAATGGGATGAAAATGTGAAGGATAAGTTTATTCGGTAAGACATGAGGGAAATGGTCCTCCTCATCGGAGGACCACAAGAAATAAGCGGAAGGACAAACAAGGATTATTATTATTATTATAGGTTTCCCTTTTAAACACTTTAAAATAGAGCTTCCGATTTTGGTGGTAAGCCAACAGTAAACAATTGTGGTGGGTATTTTGGGGTACCAAAGAACCCAAGCAGTATTTAGTATTCTCTCAACTAGTGGTTTTTTTTGGTATTCAGGAGTACCGAAAATGTTTTGGTATCTTATAGTACTAATCCCGGTACTCTAAAGAACCAATAAAATTCTAAACGTCGTTTGATATTTTGTAGTGCCTTTATTTTGGAACCCCTATCGTGACAACTGGAGTACCAAATTTGGTACTCTGGAAAACCTGGATTTTTCATAGTGTAGTGTTAGTATCTTGTTTTCTTTCTGTTCGAATATATATTGACTTGTGCAGCCGGGGTCGTGTTCCAAAGAACGGCAATGCAGGTGAAAATGAGTTGCCAAAATAGTCAGCGCCAGTATAATAAGACGGCATGTCTCGCCGTCGCTATTGTAGTATCACGGATGAGGGTCTGGGAAATAGGTCGGAATATCAATAGCAACTTTATGTTCGATAATTTTGCGAAAAAAACAGTTTGATGTGTCTTTATGGTTAATAATTGTTTCATTTTGGCGGCATTGAAGTAACGTATATAATTATCTGTTAGACGCACCGTAAATAATTATCTGATATAATATGAGGACCCTATGTTGAACCATTCTGTCTCATTTGGATTTTCCTAAAGGGAAAATCTATTTGTTATTGCAATGATTATTTTTTGTTTTTTTGTTTTTTTGTTTTTTTTTATTTGGATTTTCCTAAAGGGAAAATCTATTTGTTATTGCAATGATTATTTTTTTTTTATTATTATTTTTTTTTTTTTAATTATTATTATTATTTGGATTTTCCTAAAGGGAAAATCTATTTGTTATTGCAATGATTATTTTTTTTTTTTTTTTTATTATTATTATT
Source organism: Pictodentalium vernedei (assembly GCA_031216915.1). NCBI lineage: Eukaryota > Metazoa > Mollusca > Scaphopoda > Dentaliida > Dentaliidae > Pictodentalium > Pictodentalium vernedei. The sequence goes on from CM062296.1 coordinate 704,174,177, forward strand.
ATTATTATTATTATTATTCTTCCACACTTTTTATTTTCACTATTTCTCGAAAACGCTCTTGACGATTTTTTTTAAAGTTTCTGTACTCATAAAGGGTCGTAAGTTGTAACTAATCGTCATATTCCCATTTTTCTGAAAATGTTTTAATTAACCCTTTATGCCAAAAAACACAAAAATATTTGGCAGCTCATATCTTTGGACTGGAAAGGGCCATTGACTTGAAATTCTCTCAGACATGTCAGCAATATACCCCTCTATCAGAATATGCTACAAAAATGTATCTAGTTAACACCTTTCTGCCAAAACATTTTTCGTAACGAAAAAAAAATTCAAAATTTGACCATTTTTGAACTCAATCTCGGGACAGGGATATGCTGAACCATCTAAAATGGCTTAGATATGAAGACTGTATCACCGAATTGTAAAAACCATCGAAAAAATTTCGATTCGAATTTCCGACAATCCAAAATGGCGGCCGAAAAATCGAATTTTTATTTTCGGTTATTCATGCGTTTCAGGCCATTTGGAGACGAAAAAAAAATTTTTTTTGCATCAGAAAAATTTTCGGTTTGGACTTAGAAATTTTCGACCAAAAGACGGAAATTTTTGTTTCCACAGGGCTACTTTGGCGTCACAGTACTCAACAAGTGGGACGATTTGAAAGCTTCTAAGGGTAGAAATGTTGAAATCACAGTGTACATGAACAGTTATCATCTTTTGGAAATGGAGTTGTTCTTAATTTGGCTTCTGCTAGCAGTCAAACATGGCTTAGGGATACTGTGACCAAAAATTGAAAAAAAATTTCTTGTTTTTTTTTACTTTATTATGTCTAGATTCATGAGTCCTAATAAATAAAACCATCAGTATTTGGGGCAAAATGTTTCTTGTTGGGCAAACACGCCAAAAAACGCCCCAAAATGCCCAAACCTTTTTAGGCCAATATCTCCTGAAGGAGAAAAGCCATCGACTTAATTTCTTGATAGACTTGTCAGAATTACTCTTGTCTAAAACAAACATAATCGGTATTTTTTTCCATTTTTTATGTTTTCTGCCAAAATTTTTCACAAAACGGAAAGTTATCACAAAAATCGGCCATTTTGGATTGAAATATCGGAACCCCAGGAGCGATTTTTGAAATAAAGTTCAGCAATTGATAGCTCATTTTATACCCTAACAGAAAATAGAAAAACCCAAAACCCCTTGTCGCTAGATTTTGCTGTAGATGAGGGTGAAGGAAGGTACCCTCAAATGAGTGTCGAAAGTTGGCAAAATTGAAAAAAAAGGTTACCTTAACGTATGGCAACGGTATAAACTACTGGCGGTCTCGACGATATACGGATGCAAAATCACACCTTGAAGCCAGTTAGGCAAGTTGGCACAAGAAACGGGGACTTCATGCTCAGTCGCAGCTCTACACTCGTCTACAACACTGACTAGGTCCATTCCAAACTGATAGAGTCTGGACGAATAGTGTTCTCACTTTCCACGCGATGGGCGATGTTTCCACGCGGTCTGGACACTCGCATTGGATGCCATAATGTCGGACAGGCTCCGTAGAACAAGTTCTGAAAATTTCAAGTCGCTGTCTTCTGCGGTCTCGACACAGGTCGTGTATGTCTGAAGTGCAATTGTAATGTCTAATTGGAGAATTTTCGTGAATCTTTTCCTGCCAAAAAGATACTCACCGCCGATTTCTTATAACTTCAAATTCTAACGATTATCTAAGGTTTAAATGTAGTGTCTGGGGGGGACCCCCCCCCCCCCCACCCTGCAGCTCCAGCCACTAACACTAACCCTAACCCTACCCCTCCCCCGCACTTTCCCACCTTAGCGGCATTCTGGCTCGAAAGTTGCTAAAATGACAAGAGGCTACATTAATGTATGACAACGGTACAAATTACGAGTGGTGAAGGACGATATTGAGACAAACAATCATACCTTGGAGCCGGTTAAGCAATGTGGCACCGAAACCTGGCACTTTATGCTCAATCACTGCTGTACAACCATCTACATCACTGCCCAAGTCCATTCCAAACTGATAAAGTCGGGACGAATAGTACTCTCTCTTTCCACACGTCGCGTGGTGCTTCTACGCAGTGAAAACACTCGATTCCAGTGCCAAAATGTCGGCCAGGCTTCGTAGAACAAGTCCAGAAAATTTCAAGTCGCTACCTTCAGTGGTCTAGACACAGTCCGTGTATATCTGAAGTGCTATTTTAATGATGTTTAATATGCAAAGTTTCGTGAATCTTTTCCTGCATGCCAAAAACCTACTTACCGCCAATTTCTTTTGACTTTTAACTTCTGACGTTTCTCAAAGATTTAGAGGTTGCGTTGGGTTCCCTGGGTGGTGGTCTTAAAGAAGCAACTTCGATTTACAGTCAACTCGTCACCAGTCACACCCAGTTGTAAGTTTTAAGAGGAACTACCCCAGAGAGGGATGAGTAGGGCAGTCTGCGCCCATTCACCACGTCTTCTTTCGTACCGACTTGAAAAAGACCAAATTCAAAAAATTACCTCCTCTCTTCAAACCGCTATTTCTCAGCCAATTCTTGGCGGATTTCCATGAAATTTTCACTCAGCGTTCACGAATATTTGCTGCATCACATGCCATGAAGAGCGACACGAATTCCGCATTTCGTCATTCTCGAAATCGAGAAGAGCGTATGCGCATGCGCACGAGGTTCTCGCAGGCCACATGCTGGGTTTCTGGGTTTTCCAGTGATGTGGTCGTGTTTGGCAGATCTTCCAGAACAAACGCTGAAAATTTCGAGTCGCTGCTCCAAAAACTCTCGCCACAATCTACTGTACATGGAACGGAGTGTTTACTTTTTATTATTTGGATTTTCCTAAAGGGAAAATCTATTTGTTATTGCATTGATTATTTTTTTTTTTTTTTTTTTTTTTTTTTTTTTTTATTATTATTATTATTCTTCCACACTTTTTATTTTCACTATTTCTCGAAAACGCTCTTGACGATTTTTTTTAAAGTTTCTGTTCTCATGAAGGGTCATAAGTTGTAACTAATCGTCATATTCCGATTTTTCTGAAAATGTTTTAGTTAACACTTTATGCCAAAAAACACAAAAATATTTGGCAGCTCATATCTTTGGACTGGAAAGGGCGATTGACTTGAAATTTTCTCATACATGTCAGCAATACACCCCTCTATCAGAATATGGTACAAAAATGTATCTAGTTAACACCTTTCTGCCAAAACATTTTTCGTAAGGAAAAAAAAATTCAAAATTTGACCATTTTTGAACTCAATCTCGGGACAGGGATATGCTGAACCATCTAAAATGGCTTAGATATGAAGACTGTATCACCGAATTGTAAAAACCATCGAAAAAATTTCGATTCGAATTTCCGACAATCCAAAATGGCGGCCGAAAAATCGAATTTTTATTTTCGGTTATTCATGCGTTTCAGGCCATTTGGAGACGAAAAAAAAATTTTTTTTGCATCAGAAAAATTTTCGGTTTGGACTTAAAAATTTTCGACCAAAAGACGGAAATTTTTGTTTCCACAGGGCTACTTTGGCGTCACAGTACTCAACAAGTGGGACGATTTGAAAGCTTCTAAGGGTAGAAATGTTGAAATCACAGTGTACATGAACAGTTATCATCTTTTGGAAATGGAGTTGTTCTTAATTTGGCTTCTGCTAGCAGTCAAACATGGCTTAGGGATACTGTGACCAAAAATTGAAAAAAAATTTCTTGTTTTTTTTTACTTTATTATGTCTAGATTCATGAGTCCTAATAAATAAAACCATCAGTATTTGGGGCAAAATGTTTCTTGTTGGGCAAACACGCCAAAAAACGCCCCAAAATGCCCAAACCTTTTTAGGCCAATATCTCCTGAAGGAGAAAAGCTATCGACTTAATTTCTTGATAGACTTGTCAGAATTACTCTTGTCTAAAACAAACATAATCGGTATTTTTTTCCATTTTTTATGTTTTCTGCCAAAATTTTTCACAAAACGGAAAGTTATCACGAAAATCGGCCATTTTGGATTGAAATATCGGAACCCCAGGAGCGATTTTTGAAATAAAGTTCAGCAATTGATAGCTCATTTTATACCCTAACAGAAAATAGAAAAACCCAAAACCCCTTGTCGCTAGATTTTGCTGTAGATGAGGGTGAAGGAAGGTACCCTCAAATGTGTGTCGAAAGTTGGCAAAATTGAAAAAAAAGGTTACCTTAACGTATGGCAACGGTATAAACTACTGGCGGTCTCGACGATATACGGATGCAAAATCACACCTTGAAGCCAGTTAGGCAAGTTGGCACAAGAAACGGGGACTTCATGCTCAGTCGCAGCTCTACACTCGTCTACAACACTGACTAGGTCCATTCCAAACTGATAGAGTCTGGACGAATAGTGTTCTCACTTTCCACGCGATGGGCGATGTTTCCACGCGGTCTGGACACTCGCATTGGATGCCATAATGTCGGACAGGCTCCGTAGAACAAGTTCTGAAAATTTCAAGTCGCTGTCTTCTGCGGTCTCGACACAGGTCGTGTATGTCTGAAGTGCAATTGTAATGTCTAATTGGAGAATTTTCGTGAATCTTTTCCTGCCAAAAAGATACTCACCGCCGATTTCTTATAACTTCAAATTCTAACGATTATCTAAGGTTTAAATGTAGTGTCTGGGAGGGACCCCCCCCCCCACCCTGCAGCTCCAGCCACTAACACTAACCCTAACCCTACCCCTCCCCCGCACTTTCCCACCTTAGCGGCATTCTGGCTCGAAAGTTGCTAAAATGACAAGAGGCTACATTAATGTATGACAACGGTACAAATTACGAGTGGTGAAGGACGATATTGAGACAAACAATCATACCTTGGAGCCGGTTAAGCAATGTGGCACCGAAACCTGGCACTTTATGCTCAATCACAGCTGTACAACCATCTACATCACTGCCCAAGTCCATTCCAAACTGATAAAGTCGGGACGAATAGTACTCTCTCTTTCCACACGTCGTGTGGTGCTTCTACGCAGTGAAAACACTCGATTCCAGTGCCAAAATGTCGGCCAGGCTTCGTAGAACAAGTCCAGAAAATTTCAAGTCGCTACCTTCAGCGGTCTAGACACAGTCCGTGTATATCTGAAGTGCTATTTTAATGATGTTTAATATGCAAAGTTTCGTGAATCTTTTCCTGCATGCCAAAAACCTACTTACCGCCAATTTCTTTTGACTTTTAACTTCTGACGTTTCTCAAAGATTTAGAGGTTGCGTTGGGTTCCCTGGGTGGTGGTCTTAAAGAAGCAACTTCGATTTACAGTCAACTCGTCACCAGTCACACCCAGTTGTAAGTTTTAAGAGGAACTACCCCAGAGAGGGATGAGTAGGGCAGTCTGCGCCCATTCACCACGTCTTCTTTCGTACCGACTTGAAAAAGACCAAATTCAAAAAATTACCTCCTCTCTTCAAACCGCTATTTCTCAGCCAATTCTTGGCGGATTTCCATGAAATTTTCACTCAGCGTTCACGAATATTTGCTGCATCACATGCCATGAAGAGCGACACGAATTCCGCATTTCGTCATTCTCGAAATCGAGAAGAGCGTATGCGCATGCGCACGAGGTTCTCGCAGGCCACATGCTGGGTTTCTGGGTTTTCCAGTGATGTGGTCGTGTTTGGCAGATCTTCCAGAACAAACGCTGAAAATTTCGAGTCGCTGCTCCAAAAACTCTCGCCACAATCTACTGTACATGGAACGGAGTGTTTACTTTTTATTATTTGGATTTTCCTAAAGGGAAAATCTATTTGTTATTGCATTGATTATTTTTTTTTTTTTTTTTTTTTTTTTTTTTTTTTATTATTATTATTATTCTTCCACACTTTTTATTTTCACTATTTCTCGAAAACGCTCTTGACGATTTTTTTTAAAGTTTCTGTTCTCATGAAGGGTCATAAGTTGTAACTAATCGTCATATTCCGATTTTTCTGAAAATGTTTTAGTTAACACTTTATGCCAAAAAACACAAAAATATTTGGCAGCTCATATCTTTGGACTGGAAAGGGCGATTGACTTGAAATTTTCTCATACATGTCAGCAATACACCCCTCTATCAGAATATGGTACAAAAATGTATCTAGTTAACACCTTTCTGCCAAAACATTTTTCGTAAGGAAAAAAAAATTCAAAATTTGACCATTTTTGAACTCAATCTCGGGACAGGGATATGCTGAACCATCTAAAATGGCTTAGATATGAAGACTGTATCACCGAATTGTAAAAACCATCGAAAAAATTTCGATTCGAATTTCCGACAATCCAAAATGGCGGCCGAAAAATCGAATTTTTATTTTCGGTTATTCATGCGTTTCAGGCCATTTGGAGACGAAAAAAAAATTTTTTTTGCATCAGAAAAATTTTCGGTTTGGACTTAAAAATTTTCGACCAAAAGACGGAAATTTTTGTTTCCACAGGGCTACTTTGGCGTCACAGTACTCAACAAGTGGGACGATTTGAAAGCTTCTAAGGGTAGAAATGTTGAAATCACAGTGTACATGAACAGTTATCATCTTTTGGAAATGGAGTTGTTCTTAATTTGGCTTCTGCTAGCAGTCAAACATGGCTTAGGGATACTGTGACCAAAAATTGAAAAAAAATTTCTTGTTTTTTTTTACTTTATTATGTCTAGATTCATGAGTCCTAATAAATAAAACCATCAGTATTTGGGGCAAAATGTTTCTTGTTGGGCAAACACGCCAAAAAACGCCCCAAAATGCCCAAACCTTTTTAGGCCAATATCTCCTGAAGGAGAAAAGCTATCGACTTAATTTCTTGATAGACTTGTCAGAATTACTCTTGTCTAAAACAAACATAATCGGTATTTTTTTCCATTTTTTATGTTTTCTGCCAAAATTTTTCACAAAACGGAAAGTTATCACGAAAATCGGCCATTTTGGATTGAAATATCGGAACCCCAGGAGCGATTTTTGAAATAAAGTTCAGCAATTGATAGCTCATTTTATACCCTAACAGAAAATAGAAAAACCCAAAACCCCTTGTCGCTAGATTTTGCTGTAGATGAGGGTGAAGGAAGGTACCCTCAAATGTGTGTCGAAAGTTGGCAAAATTGAAAAAAAAGGTTACCTTAACGTATGGCAACGGTATAAACTACTGGCGGTCTCGACGATATACGGATGCAAAATCACACCTTGAAGCCAGTTAGGCAAGTTGGCACAAGAAACGGGGACTTCATGCTCAGTCGCAGCTCTACACTCGTCTACAACACTGACTAGGTCCATTCCAAACTGATAGAGTCTGGACGAATAGTGTTCTCACTTTCCACGCGATGGGCGATGTTTCCACGCGGTCTGGACACTCGCATTGGATGCCATAATGTCGGACAGGCTCCGTAGAACAAGTTCTGAAAATTTCAAGTCGCTGTCTTCTGCGGTCTCGACACAGGTCGTGTATGTCTGAAGTGCAATTGTAATGTCTAATTGGAGAATTTTCGTGAATCTTTTCCTGCCAAAAAGATACTCACCGCCGATTTCTTATAACTTCAAATTCTAACGATTATCTAAGGTTTAAATGTAGTGTCTGGGAGGGACCCCCCCCCCCCCCCACCCTGCAGCTCCAGCCACTAACACTAACCCTAACCCTACCCCTCCCCCGCACTTTCCCACCTTAGCGGCATTCTGGCTCGAAAGTTGCTAAAATGACAAGAGGCTACATTAATGTATGACAACGGTACAAATTACGAGTGGTGAAGGACGATATTGAGACAAACAATCATACCTTGGAGCCGGTTAAGCAATGTGGCACCGAAACCTGGCACTTTATGCTCAATCACTGCTGTACAACCATCTACATCACTGCCCAAGTCCATTCCAAACTGATAAAGTCGGGACGAATAGTACTCTCTCTTTCCACACGTCGTGTGGTGCTTCTACGCAGTGAAAACACTCGATTCCAGTGCCAAAATGTCGGCCAGGCTTCGTAGAACAAGTCCAGAAAATTTCAAGTCGCTACCTTCAGCGGTCTAGACACAGTCCGTGTATATCTGAAGTGCTATTTTAATGATGTTTAATATGCAAAGTTTCGTGAATCTTTTCCTGCATGCCAAAAACCTACTTACCGCCAATTTCTTTTGACTTTTAACTTCTGACGTTTCTCAAAGATTTAGAGGTTGCGTTGGGTTCCCTGGGTGGTGGTCTTAAAGAAGCAACTTCGATTTACAGTCAACTCGTCACCAGTCACACCCAGTTGTAAGTTTTAAGAGGAACTACCCCAGAGAGGGATGAGTAGGGCAGTCTGCGCCCATTCACCACGTCTTCTTTCGTACCGACTTGAAAAAGACCAAATTCAAAAAATTACCTCCTCTCTTCAAACCGCTATTTCTCAGCCAATTCTTGGCGGATTTCCATGAAATTTTCACTCAGCGTTCACGAATATTTGCTGCATCACATGCCATGAAGAGCGACACGAATTCCGCATTTCGTCATTCTCGAAATCGAGAAGAGCGTATGCGCATGCGCACGAGGTTCTCGCAGGCCACATGCTGGGTTTCTGGGTTTTCCAGTGACGTGGTCGTGTTTGGCAGATCTTCCAGAACAAACGCTGAAAATTTCGAGTCGCTGCTCCAAAAACTCTCGCCACAATCTACTGTACATGGAACGGAGTGTTTACTTTTTATTATTTGGATTTTCCTAAAGGGAAAATCTATTTGTTATTGCATTGATTATTTTTTTTTTTTTTTTTTTTTTTTTTTTTTTATTATTATTATTATTCTTCCACACTTTTTATTTTCACTATTTCTCGAAAACGCTCTTGACGATTTTTTTTAAAGTTTCTGTTCTCATGAAGGGTCATAAGTTGTAACTAATCGTCATATTCCGATTTTTCTGAAAATGTTTTAGTTAACACTTTATGCCAAAAAACACAAAAATATTTGGCAGCTCATATCTTTGGACTGGAAAGGGCGATTGACTTGAAATTTTCTCATACATGTCAGCAATACACCCCTCTATCAGAATATGGTACAAAAATGTATCTAGTTAACACCTTTCTGCCAAAACATTTTTCGTAAGGAAAAAAAAATTCAAAATTTGACCATTTTTGAACTCAATCTCGGGACAGGGATATGCTGAACCATCTAAAATGGCTTAGATATGAAGACTGTATCACCGAATTGTAAAAACCATCGAAAAAATTTCGATTCGAATTTCCGACAATCCAAAATGGCGGCCGAAAAATCGAATTTTTATTTTCGGTTATTCATGCGTTTCAGGCCATTTGGAGACGAAAAAAAAATTTTTTTTGCATCAGAAAAATTTTCGGTTTGGACTTACAAATTTTCGACCAAAAGACGGAAATTTTTGTTTCCACAGGGCTACTTTGGCGTCACAGTACTCAACAAGTGGGACGATTTGAAAGCTTCTAAGGGTAGAAATGTTGAAATCACAGTGTACATGAACAGTTATCATCTTTTGGAAATGGAGTTGTTCTTAATTTGGCTTCTGCTAGCAGTCAAACATGGCTTAGGGATACTGTGACCAAAAATTGAAAAAAAATTTCTTGTTTTTTTTTACTTTATTATGTCTAGATTCATGAGTCCTAATAAATAAAACCATCAGTATTTGGGGCAAAATGTTTCTTGTTGGGCAAACACGCCAAAAAACGCCCCAAAATGCCCAAACCTTTTTAGGCCAATATCTCCTGAAGGAGAAAAGCTATCGACTTAATTTCTTGATAGACTTGTCAGAATTACTCTTGTCTAAAACAAACATAATCGGTATTTTTTTCCATTTTTTATGTTTTCTGCCAAAATTTTTCACAAAACGGAAAGTTATCACAAAAATCGGCCATTTTGGATTGAAATATCGGAACCCCAGGAGCGATTTTTGAAATAAAGTTCAGCAATTGATAGCTCATTTTATACCCTAACAGAAAATAGAAAAACCCAAAACCCCTTGTCGCTAGATTTTGCTGTAGATGAGGGTGAAGGAAGGTACCCTCAAATGTGTGTCGAAAGTTGGCAAAATTGAAAAAAAAGGTTACCTTAACGTATGGCAACGGTATAAACTACTGGCGGTCTCGACGATATACGGATGCAAAATCACACCTTGAAGCCAGTTAGGCAAGTTGGCACAAGAAACGGGGACTTCATGCTCAGTCGCAGCTCTACACTCGTCTACAACACTGACTAGGTCCATTCCAAACTGATAGAGTCTGGACGAATAGTGTTCTCACTTTCCACGCGATGGGCGATGTTTCCACGCGGTCTGGACACTCGCATTGGATGCCATAATGTCGGACAGGCTCCGTAGAACAAGTTCTGAAAATTTCAAGTCGCTGTCTTCTGCGGTCTCGACACAGGTCGTGTATGTCTGAAGTGCAATTGTAATGTCTAATTGGAGAATTTTCGTGAATCTTTTCCTGCCAAAAAGATACTCACCGCCGATTTCTTATAACTTCAAATTCTAACGATTATCTAAGGTTTAAATGTAGTGTCTGGGAGGGACCCCCCCCCCCCCCCACCCTGCAGCTCCAGCCACTAACACTAACCCTAACCCTACCCCTCCCCCGCACTTTCCCACCTTAGCGGCATTCTGGCTCGAAAGTTGCTAAAATGACAAGAGGCTACATTAATGTATGACAACGGTACAAATTACGAGTGGTGAAGGACGATATTGAGACAAACAATCATACCTTGGAGCCGGTTAAGCAATGTGGCACCGAAACCTGGCACTTTATGCTCAATCACTGCTGTACAACCATCTACATCACTGCCCAAGTCCATTCCAAACTGATAAAGTCGGGACGAATAGTACTCTCTCTTTCCACACGTCGCGTGGTGCTTCTACGCAGTGAAAACACTCGATTCCAGTGCCAAAATGTCGGCCAGGCTTCGTAGAACAAGTCCAGAAAATTTCAAGTCGCTACCTTCAGCGGTCTAGACACAGTCCGTGTATATCTGAAGTGCTATTTTAATGATGTTTAATATGCAAAGTTTCGTGAAACTTTTCCTGCATGCCAAAAACCTACTTACCGCCAATTTCTTTTGACTTTTAACTTCTGACGTTTCTCAAAGATTTAGAGGTTGCGTTGGGTTCCCTGGGTGGTGGTCTTAAAGAAGCAACTTCGATTTACAGTCAACTCGTCACCAGTCACACCCAGTTGTAAGTTTTAAGAGGAACTACCCCAGAGAGGGATGAGTAGGGCAGTCTGCGCCCATTCACCACGTCTTCTTTCGTACCGACTTGAAAAAGACCAAATTCAAAAAATTACCTCCTCTCTTCAAACCGCTATTTCTCAGCCAATTCTTGGCGGATTTCCATGAAATTTTCACTCAGCGTTCACGAATATTTGCTGCATCACATGCCATGAAGAGCGACACGAATTCCGCATTTCGTCATTCTCGACATCGAGAAGAGCGTATGCGCATGCGCACGAGGTTCTCGCAGGCCACATGCTGGGTTTCTGGGTTTTCCAGTGATGTGGTCGTGTTTGGCAGATCTTCCAGAACAAACGCTGAAAATTTCGAGTCGCTGCTCCAAAAACTCTCGCCACAATCTACTGTACATGGAACGGAGTGTTTACTTTTTATTATTTGGATTTTCCTAAAGGGAAAATCTATTTGTTATTGCATTGATTATTTTTTTTTTTTTTTTTTTTTTTTTTTTTTTTTATTATTATTATTATTCTTCCACACTTTTTATTTTCACTATTTCTCGAAAACGCTCTTGACGATTTTTTTTAAAGTTTCTGTTCTCATGAAGGGTCATAAGTTGTAACTAATCGTCATATTCCGATTTTTCTGAAAATGTTTTAGTTAACACTTTATGCCAAAAAACACAAAAATATTTGGCAGCTCATATCTTTGGACTGGAAAGGGCGATTGACTTGAAATTTTCTCATACATGTCAGCAATACACCCCTCTATCAGAATATGGTACAAAAATGTATCTAGTTAACACCTTTCTGCCGAAACATTTTTCGTAAGGAAAAAAAAATTCAAAATTTGACCATTTTTGAACTCAATCTCGGGACAGGGATATGCTGAACCATCTAAAATGGCTTAGATATGAAGACTGTATCACCGAATTGTAAAAACCATCGAAAAAATTTCGATTCGAATTTCCGACAATCCAAAATGGCGGCCGAAAAATCGAATTTTTATTTTCGGTTATTCATGCGTTTCAGGCCATTTGGAGACGAAAAAAAAATTTTTTTTGCATCAGAAAAATTTTCGGTTTGGACTTACAAATTTTCGACCAAAAGACGGAAATTTTTGTTTCCACAGGGCTACTTTGGCGTCACAGTACTCAACAAGTGGGACGATTTGAAAGCTTCTAAGGGTAGAAATGTTGAAATCACAGTGTACATGAACAGTTATCATCTTTTGGAAATGGAGTTGTTCTTAATTTGGCTTCTGCTAGCAGACAAACATGGCTTAGGGATACTGTGACCAAAAATTGAAAAAAAATTTCTTGTTTTTTTTTACTTTATTATGTCTAGATTCATGAGTCCTAATAAATAAAACCATCAGTATTTGGGGCAAAATGTTTCTTGTTGGGCAAACACGCCAAAAAACGCCCCAAAATGCCCAAACCTTTTTAGGCCAATATCTCCTGAAGGAGAAAAGCTATCGACTTAATTTCTTGATAGACTTGTCAGAATTACTCTTGTCTAAAACAAACATAATCGGTATTTTTTTCCATTTTTTATGTTTTCTGCCAAAATTTTTCACAAAACGGAAAGTTATCACAAAAATCGGCCATTTTGGATTGAAATATCGGAACCCCAGGAGCGATTTTTGAAATAAAGTTCAGCAATTGATAGCTCATTTTATACCCTAACAGAAAATAGAAAAACCCAAAACCCCTTGTCGCTAGATTTTGCTGTAGATGAGGGTGAAGGAAGGTACCCTCAAATGTGTGTCGAAAGTTGGCAAAATTGAAAAAAAAGGTTACCTTAACGTATGGCAACGGTATAAACTACTGGCGGTCTCGACGATATACGGATGCAAAATCACACCTTGAAGCCAGTTAGGCAAGTTGGCACAAGAAACGGGGACTTCATGCTCAGTCGCAGCTCTACACTCGTCTACAACACTGACTAGGTCCATTCCAAACTGATAGAGTCTGGACGAATAGTGTTCTCACTTTCCACGCGATGGGCGATGTTTCCACGCGGTCTGGACACTCGCATTGGATGCCATAATGTCGGACAGGCTCCGTAGAACAAGTTCTGAAAATTTCAAGCCGCTGTCTTCTGCGGTCTCGACACAGGTCGTGTATGTCTGAAGTGCAATTGTAATGTCTAATTGGAGAATTTTCGTGAATCTTTTCCTGCCAAAAAGATACTCACCGCCGATTTCTTATAACTTCAAATTCTAACGATTATCTAAGGTTTAAATGTAGTGTCTGGGAGGGACCCCCCCCCCCCCACCCTGCAGCTCCAGCCACTAACACTAACCGTAACCCTACCCCTCCCCCGCACTTTCCCACCTTAGCGGCATTCTGGCTCGAAAGTTGCTAAAATGACAAGAGGCTACATTAATGTATGACAACGGTACAAATTACGAGTGGTGAAGGACGATATTGAGACAAACAATCATACCTTGGAGCCGGTTAAGCAATGTGGCACCGAAACCTGGCACTTTATGCTCAATCACTGCTGTACAACCATCTACATCACTGCCCAAGTCCATTCCAAACTGATAAAGTCGGGACGAATAGTACTCTCTCTTTCCACACGTCGTGTGGTGCTTCTACGCAGTGAAAACACTCGATTCCAGTGCCAAAATGTCGGCCAGGCTTCGTAGAACAAGTCCAGAAAATTTCAAGTCGCTACCTTCAGCGGTCTAGACACAGTCCGTGTATATCTGAAGTGCTATTTTAATGATGTTTAATATGCAAAGTTTCGTGAATCTTTTCCTGCATGCCAAAAACCTACTTACCGCCAATTTCTTTTGACTTTTAACTTCTGACGTTTCTCAAAGATTTAGAGGTTGCGTTGGGTTCCCTGGGTGGTGGTCTTAAAGAAGCAACTTCGATTTACAGTCAACTCGTCACCAGTCACACCCAGTTGTAAGTTTTAAGAGGAACTACCCCAGAGAGGGATGAGTAGGGCAGTCTGCGCCCATTCACCACGTCTTCTTTCGTACCGACTTGAAAAAGACCAAATTCAAAAAATTACCTCCTCTCTTCAAACCGCTATTTCTCAGCCAATTCTCGGCGGATTTCCATGAAATTTTCACTCAGCGTTCACGAATATTTGCTGCATCACATGCCATGAAGAGCGACACGAATTCCGCATTTCGTCATTCTCGACATCGAGAAGAGCGTATGCGCATGCGCACGAGGTTCTCGCAGGCCACATGCTGGGTTTCTGGGTTTTCCAGTGATGTGGTCGTGTTTGGCAGATCTTCCAGAACAAACGCTGAAAATTTCGAGTCGCTGCTCCAAAAACTCTCGCCACAATCTACTGTACATGGAACGGAGTGTTTACTTTTTATTATTTGGATTTTCCTAAAGGGAAAATCTATTTGTTATTGCATTGATTATTTTTTTTTTTTTTTTTTTTTTTTTTTTTTTTATTATTATTATTATTCTTCCACACTTTTTATTTTCACTATTTCTCGAAAACGCTCTTGACGATTTTTTTTAAAGTTTCTGTTCTCATGAAGGGTCATAAGTTGTAACTAATCGTCATATTCCGATTTTTCTGAAAATGTTTTAGTTAACACTTTATGCCAAAAAACACAAAAATATTTGGCAGCTCATATCTTTGGACTGGAAAGGGCGATTGACTTGAAATTTTCTCATACATGTCAGCAATACACCCCTCTATCAGAATATGGTACAAAAATGTATCTAGTTAACACCTTTCTGCCAAAACATTTTTCGTAAGGAAAAAAAAATTCAAAATTTGACCATTTTTGAACTCAATCTCGGGACAGGGATATGCTGAACCATCTAAAATGGCTTAGATATGAAGACTGTATCACCGAATTGTAAAAACCATCGAAAAAATTTCGATTCGAATTTCCGACAATCCAAAATGGCGGCCGAAAAATCGAATTTTTATTTTCGGTTATTCATGCGTTTCAGGCCATTTGGAGACGAAAAAAAAATTTTTTTTGCATCAGAAAAATTTTCGGTTTGGACTTAGAAATTTTCGACCAAAAGACGGAAATTTTTGTTTCCACAGGGCTACTTTGGCGTCACAGTACTCAACAAGTGGGACGATTTGAAAGCTTCTAAGGGTAGAAATGTTGAAATCACAGTGTACATGAACAGTTATCATCTTTTGGAAATGGAGTTGTTCTTAATTTGGCTTCTGCTAGCAGTCAAACATGGCTTAGGGATACTGTGACCAAAAATTGAAAAAAAATTTCTTGTTTTTTTTTACTTTATTATGTCTAGATTCATGAGTCCTAATAAATAAAACCATCAGTATTTGGGGCAAAATGTTTCTTGTTGGGCAAACACGCCAAAAAACGCCCCAAAATGCCCAAACCTTTTTAGGCCAATATCTCCTGAAGGAGAAAAGCTATCGACTTAATTTCTTGATAGACTTGTCAGAATTACTCTTGTCTAAAACAAACATAATCGGTATTTTTTTCCATTTTTTATGTTTTCTGCCAAAATTTTTCACAAAACGGAAAGTTATCACAAAAATCGGCCATTTTGGATTGAAATATCGGAACCCCAGGAGCGATTTTTGAAATAAAGTTCAGCAATTGATAGCTCATTTTATACCCTAACAGAAAATAGAAAAACCCAAAACCCCTTGTCGCTAGATTTTGCTGTAGATGAGGGTGAAGGAAGGTACCCTCAAATGTGTGTCGAAAGTTGGCAAAATTGAAAAAAAAGGTTACCTTAACGTATGGCAACGGTATAAACTACTGGCGGTCTCGACGATATACGGATGCAAAATCACACCTTGAAGCCAGTTAGGCAAGTTGGCACAAGAAACGGGGACTTCATGCTCAGTCGCAGCTCTACACTCGTCTACAACACTGACTAGGTCCATTCCAAACTGATAGAGTCTGGACGAATAGTGTTCTCACTTTCCACGCGATGGGCGATGTTTCCACGCAGTCTGGACACTCGCATTGGATGCCATAATGTCGGACAGGCTCCGTAGAACAAGTTCTGAAAATTTCAAGCCGCTGTCTTCTGCGGTCTCGACACAGGTCGTGTATGTCTGAAGTGCAATTGTAATGTCTAATTGGAGAATTTTCGTGAATCTTTTCCTGCCAAAAAGATACTCACCGCCGATTTCTTATAACTTCAAATTCTAACGATTATCTAAGGTTTAAATGTAGTGTCTGGGAGGGACCCCCCCCCCCCCACCCTGCAGCTCCAGCCACTAACACTAACCGTAACCCTACCCCTCCCACGCACTTTCCCACCTTAGCGGCATTCTGGCTCGAAAGTTGCTAAAATGACAAGAGGCTACATTAATGTATGACAACGGTACAAATTACGAGTGGTGAAGGACGATATTGAGACAAACAATCATACCTTGGAGCCGGTTAAGCAATGTGGCACCGAAACCTGGCACTTTATGCTCAATCACTGCTGTACAACCATCTACATCACTGCCCAAGTCCATTCCAAACTGATAAAGTCGGGACGAATAGTACTCTCTCTTTCCACACGTCGTGTGGTGCTTCTACGCAGTGAAAACACTCGATTCCAGTGCCAAAATGTCGGCCAGGCTTCGTAGAACAAGTCCAGAAAATTTCAAGTCGCTACCTTCAGCGGTCTAGACACAGTCCGTGTATATCTGAAGTGCTATTTTAATGATGTTTAATATGCAAAGTTTCGTGAATCTTTTCCTGCATGCCAAAAACCTACTTACCGCCAATTTCTTTTGACTTTTAACTTCTGACGTTTCTCAAAGATTTAGAGGTTGCGTTGGGTTCCCTGGGTGGTGGTCTTAAAGAAGCAACTTCGATTTACAGTCAACTCGTCACCAGTCACACCCAGTTGTAAGTTTTAAGAGGAACTACCCCAGAGAGGGATGAGTAGGGCAGTCTGCGCCCATTCACCACGTCTTCTTTCGTACCGACTTGAAAAAGACCAAATTCAAAAAATTACCTCCTCTATTCAAACCGCTATTTCTCAGCCAATTCTTGGCGGATTTCCATGAAATTTTCACTCAGCGTTCACGAATATTTGCTGCATCACATGCCATGAAGAGCGACACGAATTCCGCATTTCGTCATTCTCGAAATCGAGAAGAGCGTATGCGCATGCGCACGAGGTTCTCGCAGGCCACATGCTGGGTTTCTGGGTTTTCCAGTGATGTGGTCGTGTTTGGCAGATCTTCCAGAACAAACGCTGAAAATTTCGAGTCGCTGCTCCAAAAACTCTCGCCACAATCTACTGTACATGGAACGGAGTGTTTACTTTTTATTATTTGGATTTTCCTAAAGGGAAAATCTATTTGTTATTGCATTGATTATTTTTTTTTTTTTTTTTTTTTTTTTTTTTTTTTTTATTATTATTATTATTATTCCACACTTTTTATTTTCACTATTTCTCGAAAACGCTCTTGACGATTTTTTTTAAAGTTTCTGTTCTCATGAAGGGTCATAAGTTGTAACTAATCGTCATATTCCGATTTTTCTGAAAATGTTTTAGTTAACACTTTATGCCAAAAAACACAAAAATATTTGGCAGCTCATATCTTTGGACTGGAAAGGGCGATTGACTTGAAATTTTCTCATACATGTCAGCAATACACCCCTCTATCAGAATATGGTACAAAAATGTATCTAGTTAACACCTTTCTGCCAAAACATTTTTCGTAAGGAAAAAAAAATTCAAAATTTGACCATTTTTGAACTCAATCTCGGGACAGGGATATGCTGAACCATCTAAAATGGCTTAGATATGAAGACTGTATCACCGAATTGTAAAAACCATCGAAAAAATTTCGATTCGAATTTCCGACAATCCAAAATGGCGGCCGAAAAATCGAATTTTTATTTTCGGTTATTCATGCGTTTCAGGCCATTTGGAGATGAAAAAAAAATTTTTTTTGCATCAGAAAAATTTTCGGTTTGGACTTAGAAATTTTCGACCAAAAGACGGAAATTTTTGTTTCCACAGGGCTACTTTGGCGTCACAGTACTCAACAAGTGGGACGATTTGAAAGCTTCTAAGGGTAGAAATGTTGAAATCACAGTGTACATGAACAGTTATCATCTTTTGGAAATGGAGTTGTTCTTAATTTGGCTTCTGCTAGCAGTCAAACATGGCTTAGGGATACTGTGACCAAAAATTGAAAAAAAATTTCTTGTTTTTTTTTACTTTATTATGTCTAGATTCATGAGTCCTAATAAATAAAACCATCAGTATTTGGGGCAAAATGTTTCTTGATGGGCAAACACGCCAAAAAACGCCCCAAAATGCCCAAACCTTTTTAGGCCAATATCTCCTGAAGGAGAAAAGCTATCGACTTAATTTCTTGATAGACTTGTCAGAATTACTCTTGTCTAAAACAAACATAATCGGTATTTTTTTCCATTTTTTATGTTTTCTGCCAAAATTTTTCACAAAACGGAAAGTTATCACAAAAATCGGCCATTTTGGATTGAAATATCGGAACCCCAGGAGCGATTTTTGAAATAAAGTTCAGCAATTGATAGCTCATTTTATACCCTAACAGAAAATAGAAAAACCCAAAACCCCTTGTCGCTAGATTTTGCTGTAGATGAGGGTGAAGGAAGGTACCCTCAAATGTGTGTCGAAAGTTGGCAAAATTGAAAAAAAAGGTTACCTTAACGTATGGCAACGGTATAAACTACTGGCGGTCTCGACGATATACGGATGCAAAATCACACCTTGAAGCCAGTTAGGCAAGTTGGCACAAGAAACGGGGACTTCATGCTCAGTCGCAGCTCTACACTCGTCTACAACACTGACTAGGTCCATTCCAAACTGATAGAGTCTGGACGAATAGTGTTCTCACTTTCCACGCGATGGGCGATGTTTCCACGCGGTCTGGACACTCGCATTGGATGCCATAATGTCGGACAGGCTCTGTAGAACAAGTTTTGAAAATTTCAAGTCGCTGTCTTTTGCGGTCTCGACACAGGTCGTGTATGTCTGAAGTGCAATTGTAATGTCTAATTGGAGAATTTTCGTGAATCTTTTCCTGCCAAAAAGATACTCACCGCCGATTTCTTATAACTTCAAATTCTAACGATTATCTAAGGTTTAAATGTAGTGTCTGGGAGGGACCCCCCCCCCCACCCTGCAGCTCCAGCCACTAACACTAACCCTAACCCTACCCCTCCCCCGCACTTTCCCACCTTAGCGGCATTCTGGCTCGAAAGTTGCTAAAATGACAAGAGGCTACATTAATGTATGACAACGGTACAAATTACGAGTGGTGAAGGACGATATTGAGACAAACAATCATACCTTGGAGCCGGTTAAGCAATGTGGCACCGAAACCTGGCACTTTATGCTCAATCACTGCTGTACAACCATCTACATCACTGCCCAAGTCCATTCCAAACTGATAAAGTCGGGACGAATAGTACTCTCTCTTTCCACACGTCGTGTGGTGCTTCTACGCAGTGAAAACACTCGATTCCAGTGCCAAAATGTCGGCCAGGCTTCGTAGAACAAGTCCACAAAATTTCAAGTCGCTACCTTCAGCGGTCTAGACACAGTCCGTGTATATCTGAAGTGCTATTTTAATGATGTTTAATATGCAAAGTTTCGTGAATCTTTTCCTGCATGCCAAAAACCTACTTACCGCCAATTTCTTTTGACTTTTAACTTCTGACGTTTCTCAAAGATTTAGAGGTTGCGTTGGGTTCCCTGGGTGGTGGTCTTAAAGAAGCAACTTCGATTTACAGTCAACTCGTCACCAGTCACACCCAGTTGTAAGTTTTAAGAGGAACTACCCCAGAGAGGGATGAGTAGGGCAGTCTGCGCCCATTCACCACGTCTTCTTTCGTACCGACTTGAAAAAGACCAAATTCAAAAAATTACCTCCTCTCTTCAAACCGCTATTTCTCAGCCAATTCTTGGCGGATTTCCATGAAATTTTCACTCAGCGTTCACGAATATTTGCTGCATCACATGCCATGAAGAGCGACACGAATTCCGCATTTCGTCATTCTCGAAATCGAGAAGAGCATATGCGCATGCGCACGAGGTTCTCGCAGGCCACATGCTGGGTTTCTGGGTTTTCCAGTGATGTGGTCGTGTTTGGCAGATCTTCCAGAACAAACGCTGAAAATTTCGAGTCGCTGCTCCAAAAACTCTCGCCACAATCTACTGTACATGGAACGGAGTGTTTACTTTTTATTATTTGGATTTTCCTAAAGGGAAAATCTATTTGTTATTGCATTGATTATTTTTTTTTTTTTTTTTTTTTTTTTTTTTTTTTATTATTATTATTATTATTCCACACTTTTTATTTTCACTATTTCTCGAAAACGCTCTTGACGATTTTTTTTAAAGTTTCTGTTCTCATGAAGGGTCATAAGTTGTAACTAATCGTCATATTCCGATTTTTCTGAAAATGTTTTAGTTAACACTTTATGCCAAAAAACACAAAAATATTTGGCAGCTCATATCTTTGGACTGGAAAGGGCGATTGACTTGAAATTTTCTCATACATGTCAGCAATACACCCCTCTATCAGAATATGGTACAAAAATGTATCTAGTTAACACCTTTCTGCCAAAACATTTTTCGTAAGGAAAAAAAAATTCAAAATTTGACCATTTTTGAACTCAATCTCGGGACAGGGATATGCTGAACCATCTAAAATGGCTTAGATATGAAGACTGTATCACCGAATTGTAAAAACCATCGATAAAATTTCGATTCGAATTTCCGACAATCCAAAATGGCGGCCGAAAAATCGAATTTTTATTTTCGGTTATTCATGCGTTTCAGGCCATTTGGAGACGAAAAAAAAATTTTTTTTGCATCAGAAAAATTTTCGGTTTGGACTTACAAATTTTCGACCAAAAGACGGAAATTTTTGTTTCCACAGGGCTACTTTGGCGTCACAGTACTCAACAAGTGGGACGAGTTGAAAGCTTCTAAGGGTAGAAATGTTGAAATCACAGTGTACATGAACAGTTATCATCTTTTGGAAATGGAGTTGTTCTTAATTTGGCTTCTGCTAGCAGTCAAACATGGCTTAGGGATACTGTGACCAAAAATTGAAAAAAAATTTCTTGTTTTTTTTACTTTATTATGTCTAGATTCATGAGTCCTAATAAATAAAACCATCAGTATTTGGGGCAAAATGTTTCTTGTTGGGCAAACACGCCAAAAAACGCCCCAAAATGCCCAAACATTTTAGGCCAATATCTCCTGAAGGAGAAAAGCTATCGACTTAATTTCTTGATAGACTTGTCAGAATTACTCTTGTCTAAAACAAACATAATCGGTATTTTTTTCCATTTTTTATGTTTTCTGCCAAAATTTTTCACAAAACGGAAAGTTATCACAAAAATCGGCCATTTTGGATTGAAATATCGGAACCCCAGGAGCGATTTTTGAAATAAAGTTCAGCAATTGATAGCTCATTTTATACCCTAACAGAAAATAGAAAAACCCAAAACCCCTTGTCGCTAGATTTTGCTGTAGATGAGGGTGAAGGAAGGTACCCTCAAATGTGTGTCGAAAGTTGGCAAAATTGAAAAAAAAGGTTACCTTAACGTATGGCAACGGTATAAACTACTGGCGGTCTCGACGATATACGGATGCAAAATCACACCTTGAAGCCAGTTAGGCAAGTTGGCACAAGAAACGGGGACTTCATGCTCAGTCGCAGCTCTACACTCGTCTACAACACTGACTAGGTCCATTCCAAACTGATAGAGTCTGGACGAATAGTGTTCTCACTTTCCACGCGATGGGCGATGTTTCCACGTGGTCTGGACACTCGCATTGGATGCCATAATGTCGGACAGGCTCCGTAGAACAAGTTCTGAAAATTTCAAGTCGCTGTCTTCTGCGGTCTCGACACAGGTCGTGTATGTCTGAAGTGCAATTGTAATGTCTAATTGGAGAATTTTCGTGAATCTTTTCCTGCCAAAAAGATACTCACCGCCGATTTCTTATAACTTCAAATTCTAACGATTATCTAAAGTTTAAATGTAGTGTCTGGGAGGGACCCCCCCCCCCCCCACCCTGCAGCTCCAGCCACTAACACTAACCCTAACCCTACCCCTCCCCCGCACTTTCCCACCTTAGCGGCATTCTGGCTCGAAAGTTGCTAAAATGACAAGAGGCTACATTAATGTATGACAACGGTACAAATTACGAGTGGTGAAGGAGGATATTGAGACAAACAATCATACCTTGGAGCCGGTTAAGCAATGTGGCACCGAAACCTGGCACTTTATGCTCAATCACTGCTGTACAACCATCTACATCACTGCCCAAGTCCATTCCAAACTGATAAAGTCGGGACGAATAGTACTCTCTCTTTCCACACGTCGTGTGGTGCTTCTACGCAGTGAAAACACTCGATTCCAGTGCCAAAATGTCGGCCAGGCTTCGTAGAACAAGTCCACAAAATTTCAAGTCGCTACCTTCAGCGGTCTAGACACAGTCCGTGTATATCTGAAGTGCTATTTTAATGATGTTTAATATGCAAAGTTTCGTGAATCTTTTCCTGCATGCCAAAAACCTACTTACCGCCAATTTCTTTTGACTTTTAACTTCTGACGTTTCTCAAAGATTTAGAGGTTGCGTTGGGTTCCCTGGGTGGTGGTCTTAAAGAAGCAACTTCGATTTACAGTCAACTCGTCACCAGTCACACCCAGTTGTAAGTTTTAAGAGGAACTACCCCAGAGAGGGATGAGTAGGGCAGTCTGCGCCCATTCACCACGTCTTCTTTCGTACCGACTTGAAAAAGACCAAATTCAAAAAATTACCTCCTCTCTTCAAACCGCTATTTCTCAGCCAATTCTTGGCGGATTTCCATGAAATTTTCACTCAGCGTTCACGAATATTTGCTGCATCACATGCCATGAAGAGCGACACGAATTCCGCATTTCGTCATTCTCGAAATCGAGAAGAGCGTATGCGCATGCGCACGAGGTTCTCGCAGGCCACATGCTGGGTTTCTGGGTTTTCCAGTGACGTGGTCGTGTTTGGCAGATCTTCCAGAACAAACGCTGAAAATTTCGAGTCGCTGCTCCAAAAACTCTCGCCACAATCTACTGTACATGGAACGGAGTGTTTACTTTTTATTATTTGGATTTTCCTAAAGGGAAAATCTATTTGTTATTGCATTGATTATTTTTTTTTTTTTTTTTTTTTTTTTTTTTTTTTTATTATTATTATTATTATTCCACACTTTTTATTTTCACTATTTCTCGAAAACGCTCTTGACGATTTTTTTTAAAGTTTCTGTTCTCATGAAGGGTCATAAGTTGTAACTAATCGTCATATTCCGATTTTTCTGAAAATGTTTTAGTTAACACTTTATGCCAAAAAACACAAAAATATTTGGCAGCTCATATCTTTGGACTGGAAAGGGCGATTGACTTGAAATTTTCTCATACATGTCAGCAATACACCCCTCTATCAGAATATGGTACAAAAATGTATCTAGTTAACACCTTTCTGCCAAAACATTTTTCGTAAGGAAAAAAAAATTCAAAATTTGACCATTTTTGAACTCAATCTCGGGACAGGGATATGCTGAACCATCTAAAATGGCTTAGATATGAAGACTGTATCACCGAATTGTAAAAACCATCGAAAAAATTTCGATTCGAATTTCCGACAATCCAAAATGGCGGCCGAAAAATCGAATTTTTATTTTCGGTTATTCATGCGTTTCAGGCCATTTGGAGACGAAAAAAAAATTTTTTTTGCATCAGAAAAATTTTCGGTTTGGACTTAGAAATTTTCGACCAAAAGACGGAAATTTTTGTTTCCACAGGGCTACTTTGGCGTCACAGTACTCAACAAGTGGGACGATTTGAAAGCTTCTAAGGGTAGAAATGTTGAAATCACAGTGTACATGAACAGTTATCATCTTTTGGAAATGGAGTTGTTCTTAATTTGGCTTCTGCTAGCAGTCAAACATGGCTTAGGGATACTGTGACCAAAAATTGAAAAAAAATTTCTTGTTTTTTTTTACTTTATTATGTCTAGATTCATGAGTCCTAATAAATAAAACCATCAGTATTTGGGGCAAAATGTTTCTTGTTGGGCAAACACGCCAAAAAACGCCCCAAAATGCCCAAACATTTTAGGCCAATATCTCCTGAAGGAGAAAAGCTATCGACTTAATTTCTTGATAGACTTGTCAGAATTACTCTTGTCTAAAACAAACATAATCGGTATTTTTTTCCATTTTTTATGTTTTCTGCCAAAATTTTTCACAAAACGGAAAGTTATCACAAAAATCGGCCATTTTGGATTGAAATATCGGAACCCCAGGAGCGATTTTTGAAATAAAGTTCAGCAATTGATAGCTCATTTTATACCCTAACAGAAAATAGAAAAACCCAAAACCCCTTGTCGCTAGATTTTGCTGTAGATGAGGGTGAAGGAAGGTACCCTCAAATGTGTGTCGAAAGTTGGCAAAATTGAAAAAAAAGGTTACCTTAACGTATGGCAACGGTATAAACTACTGGCGGTCTCGACGATATACGGATGCGAAATCACACCTTGAAGCCAGTTAGGCAAGTTGGCACAAGAAACGGGGACTTCATGCTCAGTCGCAGCTCTACACTCGTCTACAACACTGACTAGGTCCATTCCAAACTGATAGAGTCTGGACGAATAGTGTTCTCACTTTCCACGCGATGGGCGATGTTTCCACGTGGTCTGGACACTCGCATTGGATGCCATAATGTCGGACAGGCTCCGTAGAACAAGTTCTGAAAATTTCAAGTCGCTGTCTTCTGCGGTCTCGACACAGGTCGTGTATGTCTGAAGTGCAATTGTAATGTCTAATTGGAGAATTTTCGTGAATCTTTTCCTGCCAAAAAGATACTCACCGCCGATTTCTTATAACTTCAAATTCTAACGATTATCTAAAGTTTAAATGTAGTGTCTGGGAGGGACCCCCCCCCCCACCCTGCAGCTCCAGCCACTAACACTAACCCTAACCCTACCCCTCCCCCGCACTTTCCCACCTTAGCGGCATTCTGGCTCGAAAGTTGCTAAAATGACAAGAGGCTACATTAATGTATGACAACGGTACAAATTACGAGTGGTGAAGGAGGATATTGAGACAAACAATCATACCTTGGAGCCGGTTAAGCAATGTGGCACCGAAACCTGGCACTTTATGCTCAATCACTGCTGTACAACCATCTACATCACTGCCCAAGTCCATTCCAAACTGATAAAGTCGGGACGAATAGTACTCTCTCTTTCCACACGTCGTGTGGTGCTTCTACGCAGTGAAAACACTCGATTCCAGTGCCAAAATGTCGGCCAGGCTTCGTAGAACAAGTCCAGAAAATTTCAAGTCGCTACCTTCAGCGGTCTAGACACAGTCCGTGTATATCTGAAGTGCTATTTTAATGATGTTTAATATGCAAAGTTTCGTGAATCTTTTCCTGCATGCCAAAAACCTACTTACCGCCAATTTCTTTTGACTTTTAACTTCTGACGTTTCTCAAAGATTTAGAGGTTGCGTTGGGTTCCCTGGGTGGTGGTCTTAAAGAAGCAACTTCGATTTACAGTCAACTCGTCACCAGTCACACCCAGTTGTAAGTTTTAAGAGGAACTACCCCAGAGAGGGATGAGTAGGGCAGTCTGCGCCCATTCACCACGTCTTCTTTCGTACCGACTTGAAAAAGACCAAATTCAAAAAATTACCTCCTCTCTTCAAACCGCTATTTCTCAGCCAATTCTTGGCGGATTTCCATGAAATTTTCACTCAGCGTTCACGAATATTTGCTGCATCACATGCCATGAAGAGCGACACGAATTCCGCATTTCGTCATTCTCGAAATCGAGAAGAGCGTATGCGCATGCGCACGAGGTTCTCGCAGGCCACATGCTGGGTTTCTGGGTTTTCCAGTGACGTGGTCGTGTTTGGCAGATCTTCCAGAACAAACGCTGAAAATTTCGAGTCGCTGCTCCAAAAACTCTCGCCACAATCTACTGTACATGGAACGGAGTGTTTACTTTTTATTATTTGGATTTTCCTAAAGGGAAAATCTATTTGTTATTGCATTGATTATTTTTTTTTTTTTTTTTTTTTTTTTTTTTTTTTTATTATTATTATTATTATTCCACACTTTTTATTTTCACTATTTCTCGAAAACGCTCTTGACGATTTTTTTTAAAGTTTCTGTTCTCATGAAGGGTCATAAGTTGTAACTAATCGTCATATTCCGATTTTTCTGAAAATGTTTTAGTTAACACTTTATGCCAAAAAACACAAAAATATTTGGCAGCTCATATCTTTGGACTGGAAAGGGCGATTGACTTGAAATTTTCTCATACATGTCAGCAATACACCCCTCTATCAGAATATGGTACAAAAATGTATCTAGTTAACACCTTTCTGCCAAAACATTTTTCGTAAGGAAAAAAAAATTCAAAATTTGACCATTTTTGAACTCAATCTCGGGACAGGGATATGCTGAACCATCTAAAATGGCTTAGATATGAAGACTGTATCACCGAATTGTAAAAACCATCGAAAAAATTTCGATTCGAATTTCCGACAATCCAAAATGGCGGCCGAAAAATCGAATTTTTATTTTCGGTTATTCATGCGTTTCAGGCCATTTGGAGACGAAAAAAAAATTTTTTTTGCATCAGAAAAATTTTCGGTTTGGACTTAGAAATTTTCGACCAAAAGACGGAAATTTTTGTTTCCACAGGGCTACTTTGGCGTCACAGTACTCAACAAGTGGGACGATTTGAAAGCTTCTAAGGGTAGAAATGTTGAAATCACAGTGTACATGAACAGTTATCATCTTTTGGAAATGGAGTTGTTCTTAATTTGGCTTCTGCTAGCAGTCAAACATGGCTTAGGGATACTGTGACCAAAAATTGAAAAAAAATTTCTTGTTTTTTTTTACTTTATTATGTCTAGATTCATGAGTCCTAATAAATAAAACCATCAGTATTTGGGGCAAAATGTTTCTTGTTGGGCAAACACGCCAAAAAACGCCCCAAAATGCCCAAACATTTTAGGCCAATATCTCCTGAAGGAGAAAAGCTATCGACTTAATTTCTTGATAGACTTGTCAGAATTACTCTTGTCTAAAACAAACATAATCGGTATTTTTTTCCATTTTTTATGTTTTCTGCCAAAATTTTTCACAAAACGGAAAGTTATCACAAAAATCGGCCATTTTGGATTGAAATATCGGAACCCCAGGAGCGATTTTTGAAATAAAGTTCAGCAATTGATAGCTCATTTTATACCCTAACAGAAAATAGAAAAACCCAAAACCCCTTGTCGCTAGATTTTGCTGTAGATGAGGGTGAAGGAAGGTACCCTCAAATGTGTGTCGAAAGTTGGCAAAATTGAAAAAAAAGGTTACCTTAACGTATGGCAACGGTATAAACTACTGGCGGTCTCGACGATATACGGATGCAAAATCACACCTTGAAGCCAGTTAGGCAAGTTGGCACAAGAAACGGGGACTTCATGCTCAGTCGCAGCTCTACACTCGTCTACAACACTGACTAGGTCCATTCCAAACTGATAGAGTCTGGACGAATAGTGTTCTCACTTTCCACGCGATGGGCGATGTTTCCACGCGGTCTGGACACTCGCATTGGATGCCATAATGTCGGACAGGCTCCGTAGAACAAGTTCTGAAAATTTCAAGTCGCTGTCTTCTGCGGTCTCGACACAGGTCGTGTATGTCTGAAGTGCAATTGTAATGTCTAATTGGAGAATTTTCGTGAATCTTTTCCTGCCAAAAAGATACTCACCGCCGATTTCTTATAACTTCAAATTCTAACGATTATCTAAAGTTTAAATGTAGTGTCTGGGAGGGACCCCCCCCCCCCCACCCTGCAGCTCCAGCCACTAACACTAACCCTAACCCTACCCCTCCCCCGCACTTTCCCACCTTAGCGGCATTCTGGCTCGAAAGTTGCTAAAATGACAAGAGGCTACATTAATGTATGACAACGGTACAAATTACGAGTGGTGAAGGACGATATTGAGACAAACAATCATACCTTGGAGCCGGTTAAGCAATGTGGCACCGAAACCTGGCACTTTATGCTCAATCACTGCTGTACAACCATCTACATCACTGCCCAAGTCCATTCCAAACTGATAAAGTCGGGACGAATAGTACTCTCTCTTTCCACACGTCGTGTGGTGCTTCTACGCAGTGAAAACACTCGATTCCAGTGCCAAAATGTCGGCCAGGCTTCGTAGAACAAGTCCAGAAAATTTCAAGTCGCTACCTTCAGCGGTCTAGACACAGTCCGTGTATATCTGAAGTGCTATTTTAATGATGTTTAATATGCAAAGTTTCGTGAATCTTTTCCTGCATGCCAAAAACCTACTTACCGCCAATTTCTTTTGACTTTTAACTTCTGACGTTTCTCAAAGATTTAGAGGTTGCGTTGGGTTCCCTGGGTGGTGGTCTTAAAGAAGCAACTTCGATTTACAGTCAACTCGTCACCAGTCACACCCAGTTGTAAGTTTTAAGAGGAACTACCCCAGAGAGGGATGAGTAGGGCAGTCTGCGCCCATTCACCACGTCTTCTTTCGTACCGACTTGAAAAAGACCAAATTCAAAAAATTACCTCCTCTCTTCAAACCGCTATTTCTCAGCCAATTCTTGGCGGATTTCCATGAAATTTTCACTCAGCGTTCACGAATATTTGCTGCATCACATGCCATGAAGAGCGACACGAATTCCGCATTTCGTCATTCTCGAAATCGAGAAGAGCGTATGCGCATGCGCACGAGGTTCTCGCAGGCCACATGCTGGGTTTCTGGGTTTTCCAGTGACGTGGTCGTGTTTGGCAGATCTTCCAGAACAAACGCTGAAAATTTCGAGTCGCTGCTCCAAAAACTCTCGCCACAATCTACTGTACATGGAACGGAGTGTTTACTTTTTATTATTTGGATTTTCCTAAAGGGAAAATCTATTTGTTATTGCATTGATTATTTTTTTTTTTTTTTTTTTTTTTTTTTTTTTTTATTATTATTATTATTATTCCACACTTTTTATTTTCACTATTTCTCGAAAACGCTCTTGACGATTTTTTTTAAAGTTTCTGTTCTCATGAAGGGTCATAAGTTGTAACTAATCGTCATATTCCGATTTTTCTGAAAATGTTTTAGTTAACACTTTATGCCAAAAAACACAAAAATATTTGGCAGCTCATATCTTTGGACTGGAAAGGGCGATTGACTTGAAATTTTCTCATACATGTCAGCAATACACCCCTCTATCAGAATATGGTACAAAAATGTATCTAGTTAACACCTTTCTGCCAAAACATTTTTCGTAAGGAAAAAAAAATTCAAAATTTGACCATTTTTGAACTCAATCTCGGGACAGGGATATGCTGAACCATCTAAAATGGCTTAGATATGAAGACTGTATCACCGAATTGTAAAAACCATCGAAAAAATTTCGATTCGAATTTCCGACAATCCAAAATGGCGGCCGAAAAATCGAATTTTTATTTTCGGTTATTCATGCGTTTCAGGCCATTTGGAGACGAAAAAAAAATTTTTTTTGCATCAGAAAAATTTTCGGTTTGGACTTAGAAATTTTCGACCAAAAGACGGAAATTTTTGTTTCCACAGGGCTACTTTGGCGTCACAGTACTCAACAAGTGGGACGATTTGAAAGCTTCTAAGGGTAGAAATGTTGAAATCACAGTGTACATGAACAGTTATCATCTTTTGGAAATGGAGTTGTTCTTAATTTGGCTTCTGCTAGCAGTCAAACATGGCTTAGGGATACTGTGACCAAAAATTGAAAAAAAATTTCTTGTTTTTTTTTACTTTATTATGTCTAGATTCATGAGTCCTAATAAATAAAACCATCAGTATTTGGGGCAAAATGTTTCTTGTTGGGCAAACACGCCAAAAAACGCCCCAAAATGCCCAAACATTTTAGGCCAATATCTCCTGAAGGAGAAAAGCTATCGACTTAATTTCTTGATAGACTTGTCAGAATTACTCTTGTCTAAAACAAACATAATCGGTATTTTTTTCCATTTTTTATGTTTTCTGCCAAAATTTTTCACAAAACGGAAAGTTATCACAAAAATCGGCCATTTTGGATTGAAATATCGGAACCCCAGGAGCGATTTTTGAAATAAAGTTCAGCAATTGATAGCTCATTTTATACCCTAACAGAAAATAGAAAAACCCAAAACCCCTTGTCGCTAGATTTTGCTGTAGATGAGGGTGAAGGAAGGTACCCTCAAATGTGTGTCGAAAGTTGGCAAAATTGAAAAAAAAGGTTACCTTAACGTATGGCAACGGTATAAACTACTGGCGGTCTCGACGATATACGGATGCAAAATCACACCTTGAAGCCAGTTAGGCAAGTTGGCACAAGAAACGGGGACTTCATGCTCAGTCGCAGCTCTACACTCGTCTACAACACTGACTAGGTCCATTCCAAACTGATAGAGTCTGGACGAATAGTGTTCTCACTTTCCACGCGATGGGCGATGTTTCCACGCGGTCTGGACACTCGCATTGGATGCCATAATGTCGGACAGGCTCCGTAGAACAAGTTCTGAAAATTTCAAGTCGCTGTCTTCTGCGGTCTCGACACAGGTCGTGTATGTCTGAAGTGCAATTGTAATGTCTAATTGGAGAATTTTCGTGAATCTTTTCCTGCCAAAAAGATACTCACCGCCGATTTCTTATAACTTCAAATTCTAACGATTATCTAAAGTTTAAATGTAGTGTCTGGGAGGGACCCCCCCCCCCCCCCACCCTGCAGCTCCAGCCACTAACACTAACCCTAACCCTACCCCTCCCCCGCACTTTCCCACCTTAGCGGCATTCTGGCTCGAAAGTTGCTAAAATGACAAGAGGCTACATTAATGTATGACAACGGTACAAATTACGAGTGGTGAAGGACGATATTGAGACAAACAATCATACCTTGGAGCCGGTTAAGCAATGTGGCACCGAAACCTGGCACTTTATGCTCAATCACTGCTGTACAACCATCTACATCACTGCCCAAGTCCATTCCAAACTGATAAAGTCGGGACGAATAGTACTCTCTCTTTCCACACGTCGTGTGGTGCTTCTACGCAGTGAAAACACTCGATTCCAGTGCCAAAATGTCGGCCAGGCTTCGTAGAACAAGTCCAGAAAATTTCAAGTCGCTACCTTCAGCGGTCTAGACACAGTCCGTGTATATCTGAAGTGCTATTTTAATGATGTTTAATATGCAAAGTTTCGTGAATCTTTTCCTGCATGCCAAAAACCTACTTACCGCCAATTTCTTTTGACTTTTAACTTCTGACGTTTCTCAAAGATTTAGAGGTTGCGTTGGGTTCCCTGGGTGGTGGTCTTAAAGAAGCAACTTCGATTTACAGTCAACTCGTCACCAGTCACACCCAGTTGTAAGTTTTAAGAGGAACTACCCCAGAGAGGGATGAGTAGGGCAGTCTGCGCCCATTCACCACGTCTTCTTTCGTACCGACTTGAAAAAGACCAAATTCAAAAAATTACCTCCTCTCTTCAAACCGCTATTTCTCAGCCAATTCTTGGCGGATTTCCATGAAATTTTCACTCAGCGTTCACGAATATTTGCTGCATCACATGCCATGAAGAGCGACACGAATTCCGCATTTCGTCATTCTCGAAATCGAGAAGAGCGTATGCGCATGCGCACGAGGTTCTCGCAGGCCACATGCTGGGTTTCTGGGTTTTCCAGTGACGTGGTCGTGTTTGGCAGATCTTCCAGAACAAACGCTGAAAATTTCGAGTCGCTGCTCCAAAAACTCTCGCCACAATCTACTGTACATGGAACGGAGTGTTTACTTTTTATTATTTGGATTTTCCTAAAGGGAAAATCTATTTGTTATTGCATTGATTATTTTTTTTTTTTTTTTTTTTTTTTTTTTTTTATTATTATTATTGATCAAAGACCAGAGAGAGCGAGAATGGAACTGCCAAACCATCAACACCAGGTACCAATTATTTATTAGAAATCCCAGAGCAGAGTGTATTACATAAAAATCAGAAAAATATGCTTTTTAGATTATATAGGGTAGGCGCTCAGTGTCATTTTACGTTTTGAGTGATAAATTAAACTAACACTCCTGCTCATAATGATTGTCAGCCCCCCCCCCCCCCCACAACCTAACGCCCGACCCCCACCCAATTACGCGCTTGTTTTTTGATTTCTGAATTCTAGGTTTCTTCTGCAATCGTGAGGGTCCACGACATCACTGCCTATCATGTAGTAGTCTTTCCGCCTCCACGCATGAGAGTTGGATGCCAAAGCGGTTGGAAATCCTCGAAAATAATGTTCATTGAAACATTTATGGTAGCAGTTGTTTTGGACTTCTGAATGGGAATTACAGCTGCCGTGGATTTACTGATAATGTCGTCCACTCATTGACATTTAATGAGGTCGACATAGTAATAATGCGCAGTTTGGAATGGGTATGGTTGTTCCAATGTATGGAGCCTTGGCGTTCAGTACAGAATTTCATTAGATGCGACCTCTGGGAGCTGGCGTACTGCATAGAGGTGCTGCCGACATTGCTGCTGTTTTGATTTAGTAGCGTAGCCATGGAATTAAGGGGGGGGGGGCGCAAGTCTTCTAAATGTTTACCCCCCGCCCCCCCCCCCAAAAAAAGGAAAGGAGAGAATTGACCCAATGCAATTTCACACAACTTAGAGCCCTCACAAATGCTCTTCAATGTTGGGCAGCACATGCTACAACTGATCAGATTGAATCTTAAAGAGGAGTGAATTTTGCTAAATATTCTCGGGGAGGCTTTGTCCTTACTAGAAGTCTAGGGCCCTCTAGCTATTACCCCCTCCACAAATTTCTCTGTCCTAACCCCAAAACCCGAGAACAACCTTCCGAATATCATGGTAGTTATCACACTTCTCCCCTGAACAATGGCTGTCAGACAAACGAGAAGACCCCAGTCATTTACATGAAACAGGGTTTCTGTAAAAAAACCCTTGCCATTATATCACCTACCGTCAATGTATTTTAATAGGCTCATAAAAAATTCGTTTTTTTTGTTCCAATGTATGGAGCCTTGGCGGTCAGTACAGAATTTCATTAGATGCGACCTCTGGGAGCTGGCGTACTGCATAGAGGTGCTGCCGACATTGCTGCTGTTTTGATTTAGTAGCGTAGCCATGGAATTAAGAGGGGGGGTGCAAGTCTTCTAAATGTTTACCCCCCCCCCCAAAAAAAGGAAAGGAAAGAATTGACCCAATGCAATTTCACACAACTTAGAGCCCTCACAAATGCTCTTCAGTGTTGGGCAGCACATGCTACAACTGATCAGATTGAATCTTAAAGAGGAATGAATTTTGCTAAATATTCTCGGGGAGGCTTTGTCCTTACTAGAAGTCTAGGGCCCTCTAGCTATTACCCCCTCCACAAATTTCTCTGTCCTAACCCCAAAACCCGAGAACAACCTTCCGAATATCATGGTAGTTATCACACTTCTCCCCTGAACAATGGCTGTCAGACAAACGAGAAGACCCCAGTCATTTACATGAAACAGGGTTTCTGTAAAAAAAAAACCCTTGCCATTATATCACCTACCGTCAATGTATTTTAATAGGCTCATAAAAAATTCGTTTTTTTGCGTTCTTCTCAATTTTGAGACGAAAAAGCCGAAGAATGACAAAAAAAAAAATTTTTTGGCACCAGAAAAAATTTCGGTTTGGACTTATTGTACTTTGAAATTTTCGACCAAAAGTCTGAAATTTTTGTTACGACCGGGCTACTTTGCCGTCAAAATACTCAACAGCGGGGATGATTTGAAAGCTTCTAAGGTTAGAAATGTTGAAAAATAATTTCTTGTGTTTTTTTTTTTTTTTTTTCACTTTTCACTGGAGCCAGCCGAGAGGTCCTCGGTTCGAATCCCACCTGCGGCAACCACGTTGTGTCCTTGGGCAAGACACTTCACCCCCATTGCCCATGTGGGGGCACGATGACGCCGTGTACTAAGGTGTACTGCACGTCGATGGTACGCATGTCTTCAACCAGTCTAACCCTGCCTGTGCTGCAGTGCGGAGTTACGATGTTGGGGAGCTGGCAGCTGCTCGTCGTTGCTCGGTGGTTCTCTCCGGGTACTCCGGCTTACTCCACCCGTAAAACTGTCACGTTCATGATTAGCCATAGTGCATAAATATGTGACCTTAAACATCAATAAATAAATATTATGTCTGGATTCATTAGTTCTCATAAATAAAACTATCTGCATATTGCGGAATATGTTTTCCCGCCCAAACCGCCCCAAAACGCCCAAATATGCGAGAGCCGATATCTTTGGACTGCAAGGGGCGATTGACTTGAACTTTTCACAGGAATGGCTGTAATACATTTTTCTCATAATCAAGGGCACAAAATGGTAGTTGGTTAACACCTTTCTGCCAAAACATTTCACGAAGCCATAAAAAATTCAAATTTTTATTTGGTATCGAGCTCCCTTAGAACTTGCTGAGTAGAACAGTGACTAAAACCACTAAGGAAAATCCTGTGTATTGTTCCGAAGGTACAATCACTTCCTCTAGTTATTTGGATTTTCCTAAAGGGAAAATCTATTTGTTTTTGCAATGATTATTTTTTTTTTTTTTTTTTTTTTATTATTATTATTATTATTATTATTCTTCCACACTTTTTGTTTTCACTATTTCTCGAAAACGCTCTTGACGATTTTTTTTAAAGTTTCTGTACTCGTAAAGGGTCATAAGTTGTAACTAATCGTCATATTCCCATTTTTCTGAAAATGTTTTAGTTAACCCTTTATGCCAAAAAACACAAAAATATTTGACAGCTCATATCTTTGGAATAGAAAGGGCGATTGACTTGAAATTTTCTCGGACATGTCAGCAATACACCCCTCTATCAGCATATGGTACAAAAATGTATCTAGTTAGCACCTTTCTGCCAAAACATTTTTCGTAACGAAAAAAAAAATCAAAATTTGACCATTTTTGAACTCAATCTCGGGACAGGGATATGCTGAACCATCTAAAATGGCTTAGATATGAAGACTGTATCACCGAATTGTAAAAACCATCGAAAAAATTTCGACTCGAATTTCCGACAATCCAAAATGGCGGCCGAAAAATCGAATTTTTATTTTCGGTTATTTATGCGTTTCAGGCCATTTGGAGACGAAAAAAAAATTTTTTTTGCACCAGAAAAATTTTCGGTTTGGACTTAGAAATTTTCGACCAAAAGTTTCGTGAATCTTTTCCTGCATGCCAAAAACCTACTTACCGCCAATTTCTTTTGACTTTTAACTTCTGACGTTTCTCAAAGATTTAGAGGTTGCGTTGGGTTCCCTGGGTGGTGGTCTTAAAGAAGCAACTTCGATTTACAGTCAACTCGTCACCAGTCACACCCAGTTGTAAGTTTTAAGAGGAACTACCCCAGAGAGGGATGAGTAGGGCAGTCTGCGCCCATTCACCACGTCTTCTTTCGCACCGGCTTGAAAAAGACCAAATTCAAAAAATTACCTCCTCTCTTCAAACCACTATTTCTCAGCTAATTCTTGGCGGATTTCCATGAAATTTCCACTCAGCATTCACGAATATCTGCTGCATCACATGCCATGAAGAGCGACACGAATTTCGCATTTTGTCATTCTCGAAATCGAGAAGAGCTTATGCGCATAAGCACGAGGTTCTCGCGGGCCACATGCTTGGTTTCTGGATTTTCCAGTGACGTGGTCGTGTTTAGCAGAGCTTCTAGAACAAACGCTGAAAATTTCGAGTCGCTGTTCCTAAAACTCTCGCCACAATCTACTGTACATGGAACGGAGTGTTTACTTTTTATTATTTGGATTTTCCTAAAGGGAAAATCTATTTGTTTTTGCAATGATTATTTTTTTTTTTTTTTTTTTTTTTTATTATTATTATTATTATTATTATTATTCCACACTTTTTGTTTTCACTATTTCTCGAAAACGCTCTTGACGATTTTTTTTAAAGTTTCTGTACTCGTAAAGGGTCATAAGTTGTAACTAATCGTCATATTCCCATTTTTCTGAAAATGTTTTAGTTAACCCTTTATGCCAAAAAACACAAAAATATTTGACAGCTCATATCTTTGGAATAGAAAGGGCGATTGACTTGAAATTTTCTCGGACATGTCAGCAATACACCCCTCTATCAGCATATGGTACAAAAATGTATCTAGTTAGCACCTTTCTGCCAAAACATTTTTCGTAACGAAAAAAAAAATCAAAATTTGACCATTTTAGAACTCAATCTCGGGACAGGGATATGCTGAACCATCTAAAATGGCTTAGATATGAAGACTGTATCACCGAATTGTAAAAACCATCGAAAAAATTTCGACTCGAATTTCCGACAATCCAAAATGGCGGCCGAAAAATCGAATTTTTATTTTCGGTTATTTATGCGTTTCAGGCCATTTGGAGACGAAAAAAAAATTTTGTTTGCACCAGAAAAATTTTCGGTTTGGACTTAGAAATTTTCGACCAAAAGTTTCGTGAATCTTTTCCTGCATGCCAAAAACCTACTTACCGCCAATTTCTTTTGACTTTTAACTTCTGACGTTTCTCAAAGATTTAGAGGTTGCGTTGGGTTCCCTGGGTGGTGGTCTTAAAGAAGCAACTTCGATTTACAGTCAACTCGTCACCAGTCACACCCAGTTGTAAGTTTTAAGAGGAACTACCCCAGAGAGGGATGAGTAGGGCAGTCTGCGCCCATTCACCACGTCTTCTTTCGCACCGGCTTGAAAAAGACCAAATTCAAAAAATTACCTCCTCTCTTCAAACCACTATTTCTCAGCTAATTCTTGGCGGATTTCCATGAAATTTCCACTCAGCATTCACGAATATCTGCTGCATCACATGCCATGAAGAGCGACACGAATTTCGCATTTTGTCATTCTCGAAATCGAGAAGAGCTTATGCGCATAAGCACGAGGTTCTCGCAGGCCACATGCTGGGTTTCTGGGTTTTCCAGTGACGTGGTCGTGTTTGGCAGATCTTCCAGAACAAACGCTGAAAATTTCGAGTCGCTGCTCCAAAAACTCTCGCCACAATCTACTG
The DNA here is from genome assembly GCA_031216915.1 of Pictodentalium vernedei. Lineage (NCBI taxonomy): Eukaryota > Metazoa > Mollusca > Scaphopoda > Dentaliida > Dentaliidae > Pictodentalium > Pictodentalium vernedei. The sequence continues at coordinate 704,211,376 of CM062296.1, forward strand.
TACATGGAACGGAGTGTTTACTTTTTATTATTTGGATTTTCCTAAAGGGAAAATCTATTTGTTATTGCATTGATTATTTTTTTTTTTTTTTTTTTTTTTTTTTTTTTATTATTATTATTGATCAAAGACCAGAGAGAGCGAGAATGGAACTGCCAAACCATCAACACCAGGTACCAATTATTTATTAGAAATCCCAGAGCAGAGTGTATTACATAAAAATCAGAAAAATATGCTTTTTAGATTATATAGGGTAGGCGCTCAGTGTCATTTTACGTTTTGAGTGATAAATTAAACTAACACTCCTGCTCATAATGATTGTCAGCCCCCCCCCCCCCCCCCCCACAACCTAACGCCCGACCCCCACCCAATTACGCGCTTGTTTTTTGATTTCTGAATTCTAGGTTTCTTCTGCAATCGTGAGGGTCCACGACATCACTGCCTATCATGTAGTAGTCTTTCCGCCTCCACGCATGAGAGTTGGATGCCAAAGCGGTTGGAAATCCTCGAAAATAATGTTCATTGAAACATTTATGGTAGCAGTTGTTTTGGACTTCTGAATGGGAATTACAGCTGCCGTGGATTTACTGATAATGTCGTCCACTCATTGACATTTAATGAGGTCGACATAGTAATAATGCGCAGTTTGGAATGGGTATGGTTGTTCCAATGTATGGAGCCTTGGCGTTCAGTACAGAATTTCATTAGATGCGACCTCTGGGAGCTGGCGTACTGCATAGAGGTGCTGCCGACATTGCTGCTGTTTTGATTTAGTAGCGTAGCCATGGAATTAAGGGGGGGGGGGGCGCAAGTCTTCTAAATGTTTACCCCCCGCCCCCCCCCCAAAAAAAGGAAAGGAGAGAATTGACCCAATGCAATTTCACACAACTTAGAGCCCTCACAAATGCTCTTCAATGTTGGGCAGCACATGCTACAACTGATCAGATTGAATCTTAAAGAGGAGTGAATTTTGCTAAATATTCTCGGGGAGGCTTTGTCCTTACTAGAAGTCTAGGGCCCTCTAGCTATTACCCCCTCCACAAATTTCTCTGTCCTAACCCCAAAACCCGAGAACAACCTTCCGAATATCATGGTAGTTATCACACTTCTCCCCTGAACAATGGCTGTCAGACAAACGAGAAGACCCCAGTCATTTACATGAAACAGGGTTTCTGTAAAAAAACCCTTGCCATTATATCACCTACCGTCAATGTATTTTAATAGGCTCATAAAAAATTCGTTTTTTTTGTTCCAATGTATGGAGCCTTGGCGGTCAGTACAGAATTTCATTAGATGCGACCTCTGGGAGCTGGCGTACTGCATAGAGGTGCTGCCGACATTGCTGCTGTTTTGATTTAGTAGCGTAGCCATGGAATTAAGAGGGGGGGTGCAAGTCTTCTAAATGTTTACCCCCCCCCCCCAAAAAAAGGAAAGGAAAGAATTGACCCAATGCAATTTCACACAACTTAGAGCCCTCACAAATGCTCTTCAGTGTTGGGCAGCACATGCTACAACTGATCAGATTGAATCTTAAAGAGGAATGAATTTTGCTAAATATTCTCGGGGAGGCTTTGTCCTTACTAGAAGTCTAGGGCCCTCTAGCTATTACCCCCTCCACAAATTTCTCTGTCCTAACCCCAAAACCCGAGAACAACCTTCCGAATATCATGGTAGTTATCACACTTCTCCCCTGAACAATGGCTGTCAGACAAACGAGAAGACCCCAGTCATTTACATGAAACAGGGTTTCTGTAAAAAAAAAACCCTTGCCATTATATCACCTACCGTCAATGTATTTTAATAGGCTCATAAAAAATTCGTTTTTTTGCGTTCTTCTCAATTTTGAGACGAAAAAGCCGAAGAATGACAAAAAAAAAAATTTTTTGGCACCAGAAAAAATTTCGGTTTGGACTTATTGTACTTTGAAATTTTCGACCAAAAGTCTGAAATTTTTGTTACGACCGGGCTACTTTGCCGTCAAAATACTCAACAGCGGGGATGATTTGAAAGCTTCTAAGGTTAGAAATGTTGAAAAATAATTTCTTGTGTTTTTTTTTTTTTTTTTTCACTTTTCACTGGAGCCAGCCGAGAGGTCCTCGGTTCGAATCCCACCTGCGGCAACCACGTTGTGTCCTTGGGCAAGACACTTCACCCCCATTGCCCATGTGGGGGCACGATGACGCCGTGTACTAAGGTGTACTGCACGTCGATGGTACGCATGTCTTCAACCAGTCTAACCCTGCCTGTGCTGCAGTGCGGAGTTACGATGTTGGGGAGCTGGCAGCTGCTCGTCGTTGCTCGGTGGTTCTCTCCGGGTACTCCGGCTTACTCCACCCGTAAAACTGTCACGTTCATGATTAGCCATAGTGCATAAATATGTGACCTTAAACATCAATAAATAAATATTATGTCTGGATTCATTAGTTCTCATAAATAAAACTATCTGCATATTGCGGAATATGTTTTCCCGCCCAAACCGCCCCAAAACGCCCAAATATGCGAGAGCCGATATCTTTGGACTGCAAGGGGCGATTGACTTGAACTTTTCACAGGAATGGCTGTAATACATTTTTCTCATAATCAAGGGCACAAAATGGTAGTTGGTTAACACCTTTCTGCCAAAACATTTCACGAAGCCATAAAAAATTCAAATTTTTATTTGGTATCGAGCTCCCTTAGAACTTGCTGAGTAGAACAGTGACTAAAACCACTAAGGAAAATCCTGTGTATTGTTCCGAAGGTACAATCACTTCCTCTAGTTATTTGGATTTTCCTAAAGGGAAAATCTATTTGTTTTTGCAATGATTATTTTTTTTTTTTTTTTTTTTTTATTATTATTATTATTATTATTATTCTTCCACACTTTTTGTTTTCACTATTTCTCGAAAACGCTCTTGACGATTTTTTTTAAAGTTTCTGTACTCGTAAAGGGTCATAAGTTGTAACTAATCGTCATATTCCCATTTTTCTGAAAATGTTTTAGTTAACCCTTTATGCCAAAAAACACAAAAATATTTGACAGCTCATATCTTTGGAATAGAAAGGGCGATTGACTTGAAATTTTCTCGGACATGTCAGCAATACACCCCTCTATCAGCATATGGTACAAAAATGTATCTAGTTAGCACCTTTCTGCCAAAACATTTTTCGTAACGAAAAAAAAAATCAAAATTTGACCATTTTTGAACTCAATCTCGGGACAGGGATATGCTGAACCATCTAAAATGGCTTAGATATGAAGACTGTATCACCGAATTGTAAAAACCATCGAAAAAATTTCGACTCGAATTTCCGACAATCCAAAATGGCGGCCGAAAAATCGAATTTTTATTTTCGGTTATTTATGCGTTTCAGGCCATTTGGAGACGAAAAAAAAATTTTTTTTGCACCAGAAAAATTTTCGGTTTGGACTTAGAAATTTTCGACCAAAAGTTTCGTGAATCTTTTCCTGCATGCCAAAAACCTACTTACCGCCAATTTCTTTTGACTTTTAACTTCTGACGTTTCTCAAAGATTTAGAGGTTGCGTTGGGTTCCCTGGGTGGTGGTCTTAAAGAAGCAACTTCGATTTACAGTCAACTCGTCACCAGTCACACCCAGTTGTAAGTTTTAAGAGGAACTACCCCAGAGAGGGATGAGTAGGGCAGTCTGCGCCCATTCACCACGTCTTCTTTCGCACCGGCTTGAAAAAGACCAAATTCAAAAAATTACCTCCTCTCTTCAAACCACTATTTCTCAGCTAATTCTTGGCGGATTTCCATGAAATTTCCACTCAGCATTCACGAATATCTGCTGCATCACATGCCATGAAGAGCGACACGAATTTCGCATTTTGTCATTCTCGAAATCGAGAAGAGCTTATGCGCATAAGCACGAGGTTCTCGCGGGCCACATGCTTGGTTTCTGGATTTTCCAGTGACGTGGTCGTGTTTAGCAGAGCTTCTAGAACAAACGCTGAAAATTTCGAGTCGCTGTTCCTAAAACTCTCGCCACAATCTACTGTACATGGAACGGAGTGTTTACTTTTTATTATTTGGATTTTCCTAAAGGGAAAATCTATTTGTTTTTGCAATGATTATTTTTTTTTTTTTTTTTTTTTTTTATTATTATTATTATTATTATTATTATTCCACACTTTTTGTTTTCACTATTTCTCGAAAACGCTCTTGACGATTTTTTTTAAAGTTTCTGTACTCGTAAAGGGTCATAAGTTGTAACTAATCGTCATATTCCCATTTTTCTGAAAATGTTTTAGTTAACCCTTTATGCCAAAAAACACAAAAATATTTGACAGCTCATATCTTTGGAATAGAAAGGGCGATTGACTTGAAATTTTCTCGGACATGTCAGCAATACACCCCTCTATCAGCATATGGTACAAAAATGTATCTAGTTAGCACCTTTCTGCCAAAACATTTTTCGTAACGAAAAAAAAAATCAAAATTTGACCATTTTAGAACTCAATCTCGGGACAGGGATATGCTGAACCATCTAAAATGGCTTAGATATGAAGACTGTATCACCGAATTGTAAAAACCATCGAAAAAATTTCGACTCGAATTTCCGACAATCCAAAATGGCGGCCGAAAAATCGAATTTTTATTTTCGGTTATTTATGCGTTTCAGGCCATTTGGAGACGAAAAAAAAATTTTTTTTGCACCAGAAAAATTTTCGGTTTGGACTTAGAAATTTTCGACCAAAAGTTTCGTGAATCTTTTCCTGCATGCCAAAAACCTACTTACCGCCAATTTCTTTTGACTTTTAACTTCTGACGTTTCTCAAAGATTTAGAGGTTGCGTTGGGTTCCCTGGGTGGTGGTCTTAAAGAAGCAACTTCGATTTACAGTCAACTCGTCACCAGTCACACCCAGTTGTAAGTTTTAAGAGGAACTACCCCAGAGAGGGATGAGTAGGGCAGTCTGCGCCCATTCACCACGTCTTCTTTCGCACCGGCTTGAAAAAGACCAAATTCAAAAAATTACCTCCTCTCTTCAAACCACTATTTCTCAGCTAATTCTTGGCGGATTTCCATGAAATTTCCACTCAGCATTCACGAATATCTGCTGCATCACATGCCATGAAGAGCGACACGAATTTCGCATTTTGTCATTCTCGAAATCGAGAAGAGCTTATGCGCATAAGCACGAGGTTCTCGCGGGCCACATGCTTGGTTTCTGGATTTTCCAGCGACGTGGTCGTGTTTAGCAGAGCTTCTAGAACAAACGCTGAAAATTTCGAGTCGCTGTTCCTAAAACTCTCGCCACAATCTACTGTACATGGAACGGAGTGTTTACTTTTTATTATTTGGATTTTCCTAAAGGGAAAATCTATTTGTTTTTGCAATGATTATTTTTTTTTTTTTTTTTTTTTTATTATTATTATTATTATTATTATTATTCCACACTTTTTGTTTTCACTATTTCTCGAAAACGCTCTTGACGATTTTTTTTAAAGTTTCTGTACTCGTAAAGGGTCATAAGTTGTAACTAATCGTCATATTCCCATTTTTCTGAAAATGTTTTAGTTAACCCTTTATGCCAAAAAACACAAAAATATTTGACAGCTCATATCTTTGGAATAGAAAGGGCGATTGACTTGAAATTTTCTCGGACATGTCAGCAATACACCCCTCTATCAGCATATGGTACAAAAATGTATCTAGTTAGCACCTTTCTGCCAAAACATTTTTCGTAACGAAAAAAAAATCAAAATTTGACCATTTTTGAACTCAATCTCGGGACAGGGATATGCTGAACCATCTAAAATGGCTTAGATATGAAGACTGTATCACCGAATTGTAAAAACCATCGAAAAAATTTCGACTCGAATTTCCGACAATCCAAAATGGCGGCCGAAAAATCGAATTTTTTATTTTCGGTTATTTATGCGTTTCAGGCCATTTGGAGACGAAAAAAAAAATTTTTTTGCACCAGAAAAATTTTCGGTTTGGACTTAGAAATTTTCGACCAAAAGTCGGAAATTTTTGTTTCCACCGGGCTACTTTGCCATCACAGTACTCAACAAGTGGGACGATTTGAAAGCTTCTAAGGGTAGAAATGTTGAAGTCACAGTGTACATGAACAGTTATCATCTTTTCGAAATGGAGTTGTTCTTAATTTGGCTTCTGCTAGCAGTCAAACATGGCTTCGGGACACTGTGACCAAAAATTGAAAAAAAATTTCTTGGGTTTTTTTACTTTATTATGTCTAGATTCATTATTTCTCATAAATCAAAACTATCAATGACGGCCATGAGTCCTAATAAATAAAACCATCAGTATTTGGGGCAAAATGTTTCTTGTTGGGCAAAAACGCCCAAAAACGCCCCAAAACGCCCAAACCTTTATAGGCCAATATCTCCTGAAGGAGAAAAGCTATCGACTTAATTTCTTGACAGACTTGTCAGAATTACTCTTCTCTAAAACAAATATAATCGGTATTTTTTTCCATTTTTTATGTTTTCTGCCAAAATTTTTCACAAAACGGAAAGTTATCTCGAAAATCGGCCATTTTGGATTGAAATATCGGAACCCCAGGAGCGATTTTTGAAATAAAGTTCAGCAATTGATAGCTCATTTTATACCCTAACAGAACATAGAAAAACCCAAAACCCCTTGTCGCTAGATTTTGCTGTAGATGAGGGTGAAGGGAGGTACCCTCAAATGTGTGTCGAAAGTTGGCGAAATTGAAAAAAAGGTTACCTTAACGTATGGCAAGGGTATAAACTACTGGCGGTCTCGACGATATACGGATGCAAAATCACACGTTGAAGCCAGTTAGGCAAGTTGGCACAAGAAACGGGGACTTCATGCTCAGTTGCCGCTCTACACTCGTCTACAACACTGCCTAGGTCCATTCCAAACTGATAGAGTCTGGACAAATAGTGTTCTCACTTTCCATGCGATGGGCGATGTTTTCACGTGGTCTGGACACTCGGATTGGATGCCATGATGTCGGTCAGGCTCCGTAGAACAAGTTCTGAAAATTTCAAGTCGCTGTCTTCCGCGGTCTCGACACAGCTCGTGTATGTCTGAAGTGCAATTGTAATGTCTAATTGGAGAATTTTCGTGAATCTTTTCCTGCCAAAAAAATACTCACCGCCGATTTCTTATAACTTCAAATTCTAACGATTATCTAAGGTTTAAATGTAGTGTCTGGGAGGGACCCCCCCCCCTACCCTGCAGCTCCAGCCACTAACGCTAACCCTAACCCTAACCCTACCTCTCCCCCGCACTTTCCCACCTTAGCGGCATTCTGGCTCGAAAGTTGCTAAAATGACAAGAGGCTACATTAATGTATGACAACGGTACAAATTACGAGTGGTGAAGGACAATATTGAGACAAACAATCATACCTTGGAGCCGGTTAAGCAATGTGGCACTGAAACCTGGCACTTTATGCTCAATCACTGCTGCATAGCCATCTACATCACTGCCCAAGTCCATTCCAAAATGATAAAGTCGGGACGAATAGTACTCTCTCTTTCCTCGTGTCGTGTGGTGCTTCCACGCAGTGAAAACACTCGATTCTAGTGCCAAAATGTCGGCCAGGCTTCATAGAACAAGTCCTGAAAATTTCAAGTCGCTACCTCCAGCGGTCTAGACACAGTCCGTGTATATCTGAAGTGCTATTTGAATGATGTTTAATATGCAAAGTTTCGTGAATCTTTTCCTGCATGCCAAAAACCTACTTACCGCCAATTTCTTTTGACTTTTAACTTCTGACGTTTCTCAAAGATTTAGAGGTTGCGTTGGGTTCCCTGGGTGGTGGTCTTAAAGAAGCAACTTCGATTTACAGTCAACTCGTCACCAGTCACACCCAGTTGTAAGTTTTAAGAGGAACTACCCCAGAGAGGGATGAGTAGGGCAGTCTGCGCCCATTCACCACGTCTTCTTTCGCACCGGCTTGAAAAAGACCAAATTCAAAAAATTACCTCCTCTCTTCAAACCACTATTTCTCAGCTAATTCTTGGCGGATTTCCATGAAATTTCCACTCAGCATTCACGAATATCTGCTGCATCACATGCCATGAAGAGCGACACGAATTTCGCATTTTGTCATTCTCGAAATCGAGAAGAGCTTATGCGCATAAGCACGAGGTTCTCGCGGGCCACATGCTTGGTTTCTGGATTTTCCAGTGACGTGGTCGTGTTTAGCAGAGCTTCTAGAACAAACGCTGAAAATTTCGAGTCGCTGTTCCTAAAACTCTCGCCACAATCTACTGTACATGGAACGGAGTGTTTACTTTTTATTATTTGGATTTTCCTAAAGGGAAAATCAATTTGTTTTTGCAATGATTATTTTTTTTTTTTTTTTTTTTTTTATTATTTTGGATTTTCCTAAAGGGAAAATCTATTTGTTATTGCATTGATTATTTTTTTTTTTTTTTTTTTTTTTTTTTTTTATTATTATTATTATTCTTCCACACTTTTTATTTTCACTATTTCTCGAAAACGCTCTTGACGATTTTTTTTAAAGTTTCTGTACTCATAAAGGGTCATAAGTTGTAACTAATCGTCATATTCCCATTTTTCTGAAAATGTTTTAGTTAACCCTTTATGCCAAAAAACACAAAAATATTTGGCAGCTCATATCTTTGGACTGGAAAGGGCGATTGACTTGAAATTTTCTCAGACATGTCAGCAATACACCCCTCTATCAGCATATGGTACAAAAATGTATCTAGTTAACACCTTTCTGCCAAAACATTTTTCGTAACGAAAAAAAAATTGAAAATTTGACCATTTTTTAACTCAATCTCGGGACAGGGATATGCTGAACCATCTAAAATGGCTTAGATATGAAGACTGTATCACCGAATTGTAAAAACCATCGAAAAAAATTCGATTCGAATTTCCGACAATCCAAAATGGCGGCCGAAAAATCGAATTTTTATTTTCGGTTATTTATGCATTTCAGGCCATTTCGAGACAAAAAAAAATTTTTTTTTGCACCAGAAAAATTTTCGGTTTGGACTTACAAATTTTCGACCAAAATTCGGAAATTTTTGTTTCCACCGGGCTACTTTGCCGTCACTGTACTCAACGAGTGGGACGATTTGAAAGCTTCTAAGGGTAGAAATGTTGAAGTCACAGTGTACATGAACAGTTATCATCTTTTGGAAATGGAGTTGTTCTTAATTTGGCTACTGCTAGCAGTCAAACATGGCTTCAGGACACTGTGACCAAAAATTGAAAAACAAATTCTTGTTTTTTTTTTACTTTATTATGTCTAGATTCATTATTTCTCATAAATAAAAACTATCAATGACGGCCATGAGTCCTAATAAATAAAACCATCAGTATTTGGGGCAAAATGTTTCTTGTTGGGCAAAAACGCCCAAAAACGCCCCAAAATGCCCAAACCTTTATAGGCCAATATCTCCTGATGGAGAAAAGCTATGGACTTAATTTCTTGACAGACTTGTCAGAATTACTCTTCTCTAAAACAAACATAATCGGTATTTTTTTCCATTTTTTATGTTTTCTGCCAAAATTTTTCACAAAACGGAAAGTTATTTCGAAAATCGGCCATTTTGGATTGAAATATCGGAACCCCAGGAGCGATTTTTGAAATAAAGTTCAGCAATTGATAGCTCATTTTATACCCTAACAGAAAATAGAAAAACCCAAAACCCCTTGTTGCTAGATTTTGCTGTAGATGAGGGTGGAGGAAGGTACCCTCAAATGTGTGTCGAAAGTTGGCGAAATTGAAAAAAAAGGTTACCTTAACGTATGGCAACGGTATAAACTACTGGCGGTCTCGACGATATACGGATGCAAAATCACACCTTGAAGCCAGTTAGGCAAGTTGGCACAAGAAACGGGGACTTCATGCTCAGTTGCAGCTCTACACTCGTCTACAACACTGCCTAGGTCCATTCCAAACTGATAGAGTCTGGACGAATAGTGTTCTCACTTTCCACGCGATGGGCGATGTTTCCACGCGGTCTGGACACTCGCATTGGATGCCATGATGTCGGACAGGCTCCGTAGAACAAGTTCTGAAAATTTCAAGTCGCTGTCTTCCGCGGTCTCGACACAGCTCGTGTATGTCTCAAGTGCAATTGTAATGTCTAATTGGAGAATTTTCGTGAATCTTTTCCTGCCAAAAAGATACTCACTGCCGATTTCTTATAACTTCAAATTCTAACGATTATCTAAGGTTTAAATTTAGTGTCTGGGAGGGACCACCCCCCCCCCCCCCCCCACCCTGCAGCTCCAGCCACTAACCCTAACCCTAACCCTACCTCTCCCCCACACTTTCCCACCTTAGCGGCATTCTGGCTCGAAAGTTGCTAAAATGACAAGAGGCTACATTAATGTATGACAACGGTACAAATTACGAATGGTGAAGGACGATATTGAGACAAACAATCATACCTTGGAGCCGGTTAAGCAATGTGGCACTGAAACCTGGCACTTTATGCTCAATCACTGCTGTATAGCCATCTACATCACTGCCCAAGTCCATTCCAAAATGATAAAGTCGGGACGAATAGTACTCTCTCTTTCCACGCGTCGTGTGGTGCTTCAACGTGGGGAAAACTCTTGATCCCAGTGCCAAAATGTCGGCCAGGCTTCGTAGAACAAGTCCAGAAAATTTCAAGTCGCTACCTTCAGCGGTCTAGACACAGTCCGTGTATATCTGAAGTGCTATTTTAATGATGTTTAATATGCAAAGTTTCGTGAATCTTTTCCTGCATGCCAAAAACCTACTTACAGCCAATTTCTTTTGACTTTTAACTTCTGACGTTTCTCAAAGATTTAGAGGTTGCGTTGGGTTCCCTGGGTGGTGGTCTTAAAGAAGCAACTTCGATTTACAGTCAACTCGTCACCAGTCACACCCAGTTGTAAGTTTTAAGAGGAACTACCCCAGAGAGGGATGAGTAGGGCAGTCTGCGCCCATTCACCACGTCTTCTTTCGTACCGGCTTTAAAAAGACCAAATTCAAAAAATTACCTCCTCTCTTCAAACCACTATTTCTCAGCCAGTTCTTGGCGGATTTTCATGAAATTTTCACTCAGCGTTCACGAATAGTTGCTGCATCACATGCCATGAAGAGCGACACGAATCTCGCATTTCGTCATTCTCGAAATCGAGAAGAGCGTATGCGCATGCGCACGAGGTTGCCGCGGGCCACGTGCTGGGTTTCTGGATTTTCCAGCGATGTGGACGTGTTTGGCAGAGCTTCTAGAACAAACGCTGAAAACTTCGAGTCGCTGCTCCAAAAACTCTCGCCACAATCTACTGTACATGGAACGGAGTGTTTACTTTTTATTATTTGGATTTTCCTAAAGGGAAAATCTATTTGTTATTGCATTGATTATTTTTTTTTTTTTTTTTTTTTTTTTTTTTATTATTATTATTATTCTTCCACACTTTTTATTTTCACTATTTCTCGAAAACGCTCTTGACGATTTTTTTTAAAGTTTCTGTACTCATAAAGGGTCATAAGTTGTAACTAATCGTCATATTCCCATTTTTCTGAAAATGTTTTAGTTAACCCTTTATGCCAAAAAACACAAAAAGATTTGGCAGCTCATATCTTTGGACTGGAAAGGGCGATTGACTTGAAATTTTCTCAGACATGTCAGCAATACACCCCTCTATCAGCATATGGTACAAAAATGTATCTAGTTAACACCTTTCTGCCAAAACATTTTTCGTAACGAAAAAAAAATTGAAAATTTGACCATTTTTTAACTCAATCTCGGGACAGGGATATGCTGAACCATCTAAAATGGCTTAGATATGAAGACTGTATCACCGAATTGTAAAAACCATCGAAAAAAATTCGATTCGAATTTCCGACAATCCAAAATGGCGGCCGAAAAATCGAATTTTTAATTTCGGTTATTTATGCATTTCAGGCCATTTCGAGACAAAAAAAAATTTTTTTTTGCACCAGAAAAATTTTCGGTTTGGACTTACAAATTTTCGACCAAAATTCGGAAATTTTTGTTTCCACCGGGCTACTTTGCCGTCACTGTACTCAACGAGTGGGACGATTTGAAAGCTTCTAAGGGTAGAAATGTTGAAGTCACAGTGTACATGAACAGTTATCATCTTTTGGAAATGGAGTTGTTCTTAATTTGGCTACTGCTAGCAGTCAAACATGGCTTCGGGACACTGTGACCAAAAATTGAAAAACAAATTCTTGTTTTTTTTTTACTTTATTATGTCTAGATTCATTATTTCTCATAAATAAAAACTATCAATGACGGCCATGAGTCCTAATAAATAAAACCATCAGTATTTGGGGCAAAATGTTTCTTGTTGGGCAAAAACGCCCAAAAACGCCCCAAAATGCCCAAACCTTTATAGGCCAATATCTCCTGATGGAGAAAAGCTATGGACTTAATTTCTTGACAGACTTGTCAGAATTACTCTTCTCTAAAACAAACATAATCGGTATTTTTTTCCATTTTTTATGTTTTCTGCCAAAATTTTTCACAAAACGGAAAGTTATTTCGAAAATCGGCCATTTTGGATTGAAATATCGGAACCCCAGGAGCGATTTTTGAAATAAAGTTCAGCAATTGATAGCTCATTTTATACCCTAACAGAAAATAGAAAAACCCAAAACCCCTTGTTGCTAGATTTTGCTGTAGATGAGGGTGAAGGAAGGTACCCTCAAATGTGTGTCGAAAGTTGGCGAAATTGAAAAAAAAGGTTACCTTAACGTATGGCAACGGTATAAACTACTGGCGGTCTCGACGATATACGGATGCAAAATCACACCTTGAAGCCAGTTAGGCAAGTTGGCACAAGAAACGGGGACTTCATGCTCAGTTGCAGCTCTACACTCGTCTACAACACTGCCTAGGTCCATTCCAAACTGATAGAGTCTGGACGAATAGTGTTCTCACTTTCCACGCGATGGGCGATGTTTCCACGCGGTCTGGACACTCGCATTGGATGCCATGATGTCGGACAGGCTCCGTAGAACAAGTTCTGAAAATTTCAAGTCGCTGTCTTCCGCGGTCTCGACACAGCTCGTGTATGTCTCAAGTGCAATTGTAATGTCTAATTGGAGAATTTTCGTGAATCTTTTCCTGCCAAAAAGATACTCACTGCCGATTTCTTATAACTTCAAATTCTAACGATTATCTAAGGTTTAAATTTAGTGTCTGGGAGGGACCACCCCCACCCCCCCCACCCTGCAGCTCCAGCCACTAACCCTAACCCTAACCCTACCTCTCCCCCACACTTTCCCACCTTAGCGGCATTCTGGCTCGAAAGTTGCTAAAATGACAAGAGGCTACATTAATGTATGACAACGGTACAAATTACGAATGGTGAAGGACGATATTGAGACAAACAATCATACCTTGGAGCCGGTTAAGCAATGTGGCACTGAAACCTGGCACTTTATGCTCAATCACTGCTGTATAGCCATCTACATCACTGCCCAAGTCCATTCCAAAATGATAAAGTCGGGACGAATAGTACTCTCTCTTTCCACGCGTCGTGTGGTGCTTCAACGTGGGGAAAACTCTTGATCCCAGTGCCAAAATGTCGGCCAGGCTTCGTAGAACAAGTCCAGAAAATTTCAAGTCGCTACCTTCAGCGGTCTAGACACAGTCCGTGTATATCTGAAGTGCTATTTTAATGATGTTTAATATGCAAAGTTTCGTGAATCTTTTCCTGCATGCCAAAAACCTACTTACAGCCAATTTCTTTTGACTTTTAACTTCTGACGTTTCTCAAAGATTTAGAGGTTGCGTTGGGTTCCCTGGGTGGTGGTCTTAAAGAAGCAACTTCGATTTACAGTCAACTCGTCACCAGTCACACCCAGTTGTAAGTTTTAAGAGGAACTACCCCAGAGAGGGATGAGTAGGGCAGTCTGCACCCATTCACCACGTCTTCTTTCGTACCGGCTTTAAAAAGACCAAATTCAAAAAATTACCTCCTCTCTTCAAACCACTATTTCTCAGCCAGTTCTTGGCGGATTTTCATGAAATTTTCACTCAGCGTTCACGAATAGTTGCTGCATCACATGCCATGAAGAGCGACACGAATTTCGCATTTCGTCATTCTCGAAATCGAGAAGAGCGTATGCGCATGCGCACGAGGTTGCCGCGGGCCACGTGCTGGGTTTCTGGATTTTCCATCGATGTGGACGTGTTTGGCAGAGCTTCTAGAACAAACGCTGAAAACTTCGAGTCGCTGCTCCAAAAACTCTCGCCACAATCTACTGTACATGGAACGGAGTGTTTACTTTTTATTATTTGGATTTTCCTAAAGGGAAAATCTATTTGTTATTGCATTGATTATTTTTTTTTTTTTTTTTTTTTTTTTTTTTTTATTATTATTATTATTCTTCCACACTTTTTATTTTCACTATTTCTCGAAAACGCTCTTGACGATTTTTTTTAAAGTTTCTGTACTCATAAAGGGTCATAAGTTGTAACTAATCGTCATATTCCCATTTTTCTGAAAATGTTTTAGTTAACCCTTTATGCCAAAAAACACAAAAATATTTGGCAGCTCATATCTTTGGACTGGAAAGGGCGATTGACTTGAAATTTTCTCAGACATGTCAGCAATACACCCCTCTATCAGCATATGGTACAAAAATGGATCTAGTTAACACCTTTCTGCCAAAACATTTTTCGTAACGAAAAAAAAATTGAAAATTTGACCATTTTTTAACTCAATCTCGGGACAGGGATATGCTGAACCATCTAAAATGGCTTAGATATGAAGACTGTATCACCGAATTGTAAAAACCATCGAAAAAAATTCGATTCGAATTTCCGACAATCCAAAATGGCGGCCGAAAAATCGAATTTTTATTTTCGGTTATTTATGCATTTCAGGCCATTTCGAGACAAAAAAAAATTTTTTTTTGCACCAGAAAAATTTTCGGTTTGGACTTACAAATTTTCGACCAAAAGTCGGAAATTTTTGTTTCCACCGGGATACTTTGCCGTCACAGTACTCAACGAGTGGGACGATTTGAAAGCTTCTAAGGGTAGAAATGTTGAAGTCACAGTGTACATGAACAGTTATCATCTTTTGGAAATGGAGTTGTTCTTAATTTGGCTACTGCTAGCAGTCAAACATGGCTTCGGGACACTGTGACCAAAAATTGAAAAACAAATTCTTGTTTTTTTTTTACTTTATTATGTCTAGATTCATTATTTCTCATAAATAAAAACTATCAATGACGGCCATGAGTCCTAATAAATAAAACCATCAGTATTTGGGGCAAAATGTTTCTTGTTGGGCAAAAATGCCCAAAAACGCCCCAAAATGCCCAAACCTTTATAGGCCAACATCTCCTGATGGAGAAAAGCTATGGACTTAATTTCTTGACAGACTTGTCAGAATTACTCTTCTCTAAAACAAACATAATCGGTATTTTTTTCCATTTTTTATGTTTTCTGCCAAAATTTTTCACAAAACGGAAAGTTATTTCGAAAATCGGCCATTTTGGATTGAAATATCGGAACCCCAGGAGCGATTTTTGAAATAAAGTTCAGCAATTGATAGCTCATTTTATACCCTAACAGAAAATAGAAAAACCCAAAACCCCTTGTTGCTAGATTTTGCTGTAGATGAGGGTGAAGGAAGGTACCCTCAAATGTGTGTCGAAAGTTGGCGAAATTGAAAAAAAAGGTTACCTTAACGTATGGCAACGGTATAAACTACTGGCGGTCTCGACGATATACGGATGCAAAATCACACCTTGAAGCCAGTTAGGCAAGTTGGCACAAGAAACGGGGACTTCATGCTCAGTTGCAGCTCTACACTCGTCTACAACACTGCCTAGGTCCATTCCAAACTGATAGAGTCTGGACGAATAGTGTTCTCACTTTCCACGCGATGGGCGATGTTTCCACGCGGTCTGGACACTCGCATTGTGTCAGGGCAAAGCCAGCCTAAATATAGGGGCAAGGGGCCTCATATTTAAAGATATTGTAAGTTCAAAATATATTCCGCATCAAGGCGAAAAACCTACATGAATTTCACTTCTCTGTAAAGCTGGAAAAAAACACACGTGGTGTATATCCAGCTTTAGCGCAGGGACCCAGGGGAGAAACGGTATGTTAGATAAGGTTTAATCTCATTTAACTCATACAGTAGTCGCAAGTTATACGAGACGTAATCGGTTTTCGTCACGGCCAATTGAGAAACGAGATTCTAAAAGACAGAAGTGTTGTGTCATCATTAGTTATAGTAATGCGTGTCAAGAACGAATCCGTTAAGTCACGCGTGAGATAACTTGTATTGATTCTGCCTCGATACACGTCATCTCCCACCGTTTTGACAGGTGGACAGATGAGCGTCGGTCCACCTGACAGTTTAGGGTAAAAAGTATATATATACCTGGAAGAGCAGAGCATTAGACACACACTTGGGGTCACACACGCGTTGGTGAAGTCCAGGACAGGCGGACTCTGTTTCCTGGCATAAGGGTACCTTCGATCACAGGACCCTGAAACGGCTGGAATCGCCAGAGAGGGCATTCCATGATTGATTTAGTTTAACGTTGATAGGCGGCTACGGGGCCGAATTCGTGAGAAGGAACACCCCAGGTGGAACGTATAAGTTTAGATTGTCGAGTAGCAGGTATCGTCCTGCAATAGTCAGAAGTGTAGGTTAATTGTATTGTGCATATTAACCCCTTGAAGCGTCAGACTGATTGCGTTCTGAGTAGTTTATTTTGCTGTCGGAACATCGTAATACCGACTGGGGATCGGTGTGAGTGACAATTTCGCCCTAGCACAAAAAGGGCATTTGTGAATCGTGAATTCAACCAGGAACGGTGAATATTTCAATAGGACTTTCACGGAGGACTTTCAAAAGGCACATAAGGTATGAGTAGACAATATCTGACCCAAATCAGAAGTACGGTGTCTTTATAGACGACGAACATTGCTGGTCGGAACCCTCCGACAGCCAGAGGTACAGTTACGCGCAGACGTTGACATTTGAGCCTTAGCGGGTGAAGCTCTTATGGCGAGCTCACAGTAATAACATTTCAGATTTGTGAAGCTCTTATGGCGAGCTCACGGTAGTAACATTTCCAGTGTGTAGACTATAGTGCCAGTACAGGGCTATAGAATGACAATACGATTGTTTAGAATTATTTAACCGTAGCGACACATTTTTCTGTGAAAAGAATCGAATTGTTGATTGTTGAAGTATTGAAACGGATTTATTTTTATGTGTAAATAAAAGAATCGTTGTTACTTTAAATCATTCTTTCCATTATACAGCCTGAAGTGATTAGGAATCACACCTAACGGAAATCGAACCTATTTCAGGCCAATTTGGCAGAGAAGGAATCACGGCGTCGGTCTAACTCAGCTCTCTGCGCCGAGTTCGCGACACTTGGATTCCGACCCTCCACGTTGGTCTAATTTTCCCGCAACTTCATCAGCGTGACTAAATAACCCCACGTCAGCCCAGGCCTTACGGGGCCTCAGGTGTTCCCTGACATTGATTGGCGAGCGCTAACCAGGATATTTCTAAAAAGGTAAAAAATGGCTATATGGAAATTTTGTTTTATTTTAACGGCGGTTCTGTTTAGGTTTTGATGCGTTCGGTCAGTTGATGCCGTTCAAGGGTTTAATATCGCAATACAGTAGTCCCCAAGAGGATACTTAATAGCCATTATAACTGCGGTAGGTTTCAGAGTATTGGGGCGTTTAACTACGTTAAATTACAGAGGTAAATTAGGATCAATTGCCATATTTTTTTTTCTTTCTTTCTTTTCCTTCTTCATTCTTTCTGACGAGTGTTGAAGATAGAAAGAAAAAATCAAAATGGATGTTGTTACACCCCTCGCCCAACTGGTATCATTAGGCAAGGAAATGGGCCTTGAGGGAGCTGAACTTCAGAAGTTCGTTAAAGATGAGCAGAAACGTGAGGCCAAGGAGATTGCCTTACGCAATGACGCAAGGGAGAGAGAAGCCCAATTAGAACGAGAGCGTGAGAAAGACGCAAGAGAGGCGAAAGAGAGAGAGATTCAATTAGCAAATGAGGCGAGAGAGAGGGAAGCCCAATTAGCAAGGGAGGCAAGGGAGGCAGAACGGGAGCTCGAACAACAGAGGCACGAGAGAGAATTAGAGCTCCTCAGAGCAAGGGCCGATGTGGAGAATGAAAGTCGGCGCTCAGGGGATGGGAGTGCAGTGGTAGCAATTCATGCCCCACGCCCCCATCTCGCTCATTTCAATGAAAACACAGATGACTTGGACTCGTACTTGGAGAGGTTCGAGCGTTTTGCATCCAGTCAAATGTGGCCAGAAGACACATGGGCTATGTGCTTGAGCCCTTTGTTGTCAGGTAAAGCCCTCGAGGCTTATACCAGTATGCCTCCTGCACTTCTTAACGACTACAGTGAGCTGAAGAATGCCATCCTTCGGAGATACCAGCTCACTGAAGAAGGATTCCGGACCAAGTTCCGAGAAATTAAGCAGGAGAAGGGAGAAACAGTGCCTCAGTATTTTGCCCGGGCTAGGCGGTACTTTGACC
This sequence comes from Pictodentalium vernedei, assembly GCA_031216915.1. Taxonomy (NCBI): domain Eukaryota; kingdom Metazoa; phylum Mollusca; class Scaphopoda; order Dentaliida; family Dentaliidae; genus Pictodentalium; species Pictodentalium vernedei. The sequence continues at coordinate 704,229,859 of CM062296.1, forward strand.
GCTGGACTGATCTCGCAGAAGTGAATGAGTCGTATGGAGCCCTGCGAGATCTATTTCTCCGGGAGCAGTTTTTAACTACATGCTCCAAGGAGTTGGGCCTGTTCATCAAGGAAAGGGGTCCGCCCACCTATGATGAGATGGCAACTGTGGCAGAACGCTACATCGAGGCCCACGGTGGGAGTGTAAACGCACCCAAATCGGCTAGGGGTGGGGCAAACGGGTTGGCAATGGCACCCGTCAGGCAACACCACCCCGACCCTCCTGCGTCGCAGACCAGCCGGAAGGGGAGCGCTCCCAAGGACACCACTTGTTTTATCTGCAACAAGCGGGGTCATATTGCCAGGGACTGCTGGCAGAAGCAGGTAAGGACCACTGGGAACATTAGACCACCTCAGCAGGGGGTCGGGAACGCAGCACCAAGGGGTTGGAAGCAAGGTGACCGCGTAGATCCAGGGCCCAGTAGACAGACGGCAGCGTTCTGTCAAACTATCGGTCCAGAACACAGTCCCCTCCGGGAATGTATACAAGAGGGAGAATTAAGGCTGGAAGACGGGAAGGTTGTCCCGATAATAAGTGGCATGTGTGAGAGGCTCACAACCTCGCAGGAGAAGATTGATATGCCAGTGTACCCAGGGTATGTGGGACAAAGGGAGATCCGTCTGCTCCGGGATTCTGGGTGCTCCTCTGCAGCGGTTAGAAGGCAACTGGTTGACGACAAGCAATTGTTGGGTCGTGACCATTTGTGTATTTTGATAGATGGGACCGTTAGAAGGTTCCCCATCGCGAGGATAACGGTGGATACCCCATTTTATTGTGGCGAAGTGGAAGCCATGTGCATTGAATCACCTGTGTATGACCTGGTCATAGGTAATATCCCAGGGGTGAGGGCTAGCCCTGATGAGTTATGGTCCAGGGATAGGGGGCCAAGTGAAGGCCCAACGAGTAATGAAGGGAAGGTTCCCAGGGGGAACCAATCCGATGGTCCAGGGGATGGCCCCTACACGACGAAATGTCGGGAAGTTTCAGGAGGGACGACTCCTGGCCTATTAGGGAGAAGGGGCCGCAGGCGGTCCAGGCGAAACGCCAAACAGCGAGGGAACCCAATGGGATCATTGGAGAAAGACCCTCAAGCAAATTTATGTGGGGGAGTTGAGCGCCCCAAGAAGTCGGTGTCACCCGTGTGGAGAGGGGAGGCCAGACCCACGCAAATGGCTGGGCAAACTTCCCCAGAATTGAGAGGGCACGGGTCAACACAAGTTGAGTATGTTAAAGTGGATGGGACCGCTAAGGTGGGCGCCCAGGGGACCGAGAATAGGGTCCACAAATCAAAGGAGAAGCATCCTAGGTGGCGGAGACCACGTAGAGAGTGCCGGGGGCGCACAGCGCCCAATGTGCGCAAGAAGTCGTCGCAATGGACCGGGGGGTCGACGGCACAAGGGCCAAGGACGGCCAGTGTCGTTCGAACGACGGTAATCGCCGGGACGAGAGAGCCTGGGGGATATAGCGCCAAGGGAAGCTCTTGGGAATGCGACAACGACAGGGTATGGGGACCCTGGTGGAATACCCGTAGAAATGGCGGGGCGAGAAGTAGGGGTGTGTCAAGGGTTACCCAAGGGGATACTGGGAACCGGGCCCCTACCAATGGTCGGTGGTTATAAAGAAGCAATAGTTGGGTGGCTGTGGGCCTGGTGTCTGGGACGGGGGCTCCAGTCGCAAATATGTTTGTGGGTGAGGTGATGGGTTTCGTAAACTCGGTGTTAAGGCCCGGAGGAATTTTCCTATTTTAGTATTATTATTGCTCTGACTGCTGACTAGAGTTGTTTGTGAGTGCGAATGTGAGATACACTGCCTCGTCTGTCGCGTGTGCGTGGACGGGGAGCCTGTGTGTCGAGTTTTTGTAAGTGTGGGATACACTAACCCCGTCTGTCGCAAAGGCGCGGTCGGGAAATCTGTGTGTTGAATGTGTGAGTGTGTGAGGCACAATTTTAATCCCCTGGTCGAGCTTTGCGAGGGTGAGGCTCAACATAATGCAGGGGTCGTTTGCCCCTTCACAAGACATAGGGGAACGGGAGGCGAAGTTACACTCCGTTGGAATTAACCCATCTGACGCAAAGGCGCGGACGGTGTTACTCGTCGGAGTGAGTGCCAAGTGAACTGTTTGCAAAATGGGCGAACGTGTATAAAAATGTGTATGTTTGGGTGTAAATATATAGTATTACAGAGAGAGAGAGTGCTGCAAATCTAAGAATAAGGCTACTCTCCATATGTAAACCCGCAAGACGGGAGCATGTGGTAGCGTGTGTGTCGTGGGAATCGGTATGGCCGACGCATGAGCCCGGTCATGAACCCCACGACCACTAGGGCACGGTTTTGTAGTCTTGAACATGATGGGTAGATTGTAAAAAGGTGTGAGAGGCGAACGTGCGTGGCTTTGCCCCTCGTGTTTTAAGAGATACACAGGGTGTTTCTCTCGGGAAGGGAGTTGTCAGGGCAAAGCCAGCCTAAATATAGGGGCAAGGGGCCTCATATTTAAAGATATTGTAAGTTCAAAATATATTCCGCATCAAGGCGAAAAACCTACATGAATTTCACTTCTCTGTAAAGCTGGAAAAAAACACACGTGGTGTATATCCAGCTTTAGCGCAGGGACCCAGGGGAGAAACGGTATGTTAGATAAGGTTTAATCTCATTTAACTCATACAGTAGTCGCAAGTTATACGAGACGTAATCGGTTTTCGTCACGGCCAATTGAGAAACGAGATTCTAAAAGACAGAAGTGTTGTGTCATCATTAGTTATAGTAATGCGTGTCAAGAACGAATCCGTTAAGTCACGCGTGAGATAACTTGTATTGATTCTGCCTCGATACACGTCATCTCCCACCGTTTTGACAGGTGGACAGATGAGCGTCGGTCCACCTGACAGTTTAGGGTAAAAAGTATATATATACCTGGAAGAGCAGAGCATTAGACACACACTTGGGGTCACACACGCGTTGGTGAAGTCCAGGACAGGCGGACTCTGTTTCCTGGCATAAGGGTACCTTCGATCACAGGACCCTGAAACGGCTGGAATCGCCAGAGAGGGCATTCCATGATTGATTTAGTTTAACGTTGATAGGCGGCTACGGGGCCGAATTCGTGAGAAGGAACACCCCAGGTGGAACGTATAAGTTTAGATTGTCGAGTAGCAGGTATCGTCCTGCAATAGTCAGAAGTGTAGGTTAATTGTATTGTGCGTATTAACCCCTTGAAGCGTCAGACTGATTGCGTTCTGAGTAGTTTATTTTGCTGTCGGAACATCGTAATACCGACTGGGGATCGGTGTGAGTGACAATTTCGCCCTAGCACAAAAAGGGCATTTGTGAATCGTGAATTCAACCAGGAACGGTGAATATTTCAATAGGACTTTCACGGAGGACTTTCAAAAGGCACATAAGGTATGAGTAGACAATATCTGACCCAAATCAGAAGTACGGTGTCTTTATAGACGACGAACATTGCTGGTCGGAACCCTCCGACAGCCAGAGGTACAGTTACGCGCAGACGTTGACATTTGAGCCTTAGCGGGTGAAGCTCTTATGGCGAGCTCACAGTAATAACATTTCAGATTTGTGAAGCTCTTATGGCGAGCTCACGGTAGTAACATTTCCAGTGTGTAGACTATAGTGCCAGTACAGGGCTATAGAATGACAATACGATTGTTTAGAATTATTTAACCGTAGCGACACATTTTTCTGTGAAAAGAATCGAATTGTTGATTGTTGAAGTATTGAAACGGATTTATTTTTATGTGTAAATAAAAGAATCGTTGTTACTTTAAATCATTCTTTCCATTATACAGCCTGAAGTGATTAGGAATCACACCTAACGGAAATCGAACCTATTTCAGGCCAATTTGGCAGAGAAGGAATCACGGCGTCGGTCTAACTCAGCTCTCTGCGCCGAGTTCGCGACACTTGGATTCCGACCCTCCACGTTGGTCTAATTTTCCCGCAACTTCATCAGCGTGACTAAATAACCCCACGTCAGCCCAGGCCTTACGGGGCCTCAGGTGTTCCCTGACACATTGGATGCCATGATGTCGGACAGGCTCCGTAGAACAAGTTCTGAAAATTTCAAGTCGCTGTCTTCCGCGGTCTCGACACAGCTCGTGTATGTCTGAAGTGCAATTGTAATGTCTAATTGGAGAATTTTCGTGAATCTTTTCCTGCCAAAAAGATACTCACTGCCGATTTCTTATAACTTCAAATTCTAACGATTATCTAAGGTTTAAATTTAGTGTCTGGGAGGGACCACCCCCCCCCCACCCTGCAGCTCCAGCCACTAACCCTAACCCTAACCCTACCTCTCCCCCACACTTTCCCACCTTAGCGGCATTCTGGCTCGAAAGTTGCTAAAATGACAAGAGGCTACATTAATGTATGACAACGGTACAAATTACGAATGGTGAAGGACGATATTGAGACAAACAATCATACCTTGGAGCCGGTTAAGCAATGTGGCACTGAAACCTGGCACTTTAAGCTCAATCACTGCTGTATAGCCATCTACATCACTGCCCAAGTCCATTCCAAAATGATAAAGTCGGGACGAATAGTACTCTCTCTTTCCACGCGTCGTGTGGTGCTTCAACGTGGGGAAAACTCTTGATCCCAGTGCCAAAATGTCGGCCAGGCTTCGTAGAACAAGTCCAGAAAATTTCAAGTCGCTACCTTCAGCGGTCTAGACACAGTCCGTGTATATCTGAAGTGCTATTTTAATGATGTTTAATATGCAAAGTTTCGTGAATCTTTTCCTGCATGCCAAAAACCTACTTACAGCCAATTTCTTTTGACTTTTAACTTCTGACGTTTCTCAAAGATTTAGAGGTTGCGTTGGGTTCCCTGGGTGGTGGTCTTAAAGAAGCAACTTCGATTTACAGTCAACTCGTCACCAGTCACACCCAGTTGTAAGTTTTAAGAGGAACTACCCCAGAGAGGGATGAGTAGGGCAGTCTGCGCCCATTCACCACGTCTTCTTTCGTACCGGCTTTAAAAAGACCAAATTCAAAAAATTACCTCCTCTCTTCAAACCACTATTTCTCAGCCAGTTCTTGGCGGATTTTCATGAAATTTTCACTCAGCGTTCACGAATAGTTGCTGCATCACATGCCATGAAGAGCGACACGAATTTCGCATTTCGTCATTCTCGAAATCGAGAAGAGCGTATGCGCATGCGCACGAGGTTGCCGCGGGCCACGTGCTGGGTTTCTGGATTTTCCAGCGATGTGGACGTGTTTGGCAGAGCTTCTAGAACAAACGCTGAAAACTTCGAGTCGCTGCTCCAAAAACTCTCGCCACAATCTACTGTACATGGAACGGAGTGTTTACTTTTTATTATTTGGATTTTCCTAAAGGGAAAATCTATTTGTTATTGCATTGATTATTTTTCTGCAAATTTCATTATTGAACAGGGACTTGTTGGAGAGCCTCTATATCTCTTTTATAGACATAATTAACCTCAGTTTCAGCTACATCAAAAAAGAATTCAAAAGGTTAATCTTTCCTTCTAGACTCTAGTAATGGTTGGTTGTAACCTTCACTGGCATTACAGAGTCTACACTCATAAAAATCATGAAGTTGTGTGGTGCTAGTATACTGTGGTAGACCAATATCTGGTAATTAAACTTGGAAGTCAAAAGCTTGACATGCAGGTCTACTGTTTTTTATTGAAATAGAATTTTACAATTGCACAAGATTGAACTTTTCGCTATCCGTGAGTTCCTTCTTGTGTTGTCATTTTGTAGCCTACATACAGCTCAAAAGAAGTTAAGCCGTTAGTTTTAAATAGACTGGCAAGCTGAATGTTGGCATACAGGTCTGTTAGGCGCAACACCAGATCAAAATTATTGGTCTTTTTGAATTCCTTCTTGTGTTGTCACTTTTGATAGGCTCAAAGTGAAGTTAATCCTTTACCAACCATGGCTTGACTTCACCTATTCAGCTCTTATGCCTCTATAGTGCCGTCTGTGCAGTATTATCTTTTAGTGGAAGATTAATATTGCTACTGTTGTATGATTCAGTGATCATGAGACCTGCAGGATTGAATTGTCTGTTAGGCTTAGGTGTTTTTATTTTATACTAGGAGTGTTTGAAGCTGTTATGCACACTTGATAATATGTTTGCTTTTTACCTGCGTCACCAGCGGTGTGCAAGTCCAGTAACCTCTTGACTCTGTATGTCCATCCGTCTGGAACAATTTTTTTGTCAAAGCTTTCTTGGTTTGTATCTAAGCGATTAATTCTACATTTGGTCTCCAGCTTTGTAATGTTAAGTTGTACCGTGTTTGCCATTTTCGGATTTGCCATGTAGCTCAAACCCCTGCTCTCTGATGTCAAAATAAAAAAAATTCAAGTAACAATTTTCTCCCGAATGCAATGGAATTTAACCAGTTTTGTCTTCCCTCACAAAGCTCAATGAACTCTGTCAAACAATATAGAGAATTGTGGAAATTCCCAGCTGCTTTGTGGGGAAAATTTGTGACATGGATTTCTGTACATCAGTATGCATGGGGTTAATGCTTGTATAATCTCAATCAGTTGCATGCAATGACGCTGGTCCAGACCTGGTATAAATTTGTCTTGCTATATTTATATTCATGTGGGTGTACATTGTAAATATATTTTTATACTAATCAGCACTTCCGCTAGGCTAAAAAATATTGGATCCTCTTTTAGATTTTGAGGAAATAATGGGGCGACCAAGTATTCTCTGTACAACGGACCAACCATCTAATCTAAGACGACGTTGCAACAATGGCTTGATATGTGTATCATGACATTGTGAATTATAGACTGAATAGCTTTTTTGACATTAACAGCCCAAGTGTGCGTGATTTATACAGATATATTCACTCATATTTTGATTCAAGTGCATGCCAATATATTTTTTGCACTGGTCAACAGGGGAAAATCGATTTGGTGAATAGGTCTGTTTTACTGACTCAAAAAAACCTCGTGGATGCCCTACTAATACATGGTGTACATGTGAAATACTTAGACACTGTGTATTTTATTATTTATGAAAATAATGGGCCATATTTAAATATCACTCATTCTTGATGTCTTTGTGGGAGTGACACTTATCAATATTAGTCATTGGTAGGTTAATTGCATTGACTTGCAGGATTGTTTGGCATGGCATCCTGTTCTCACTCACTGCTGTACGTCAGCTGAGTAAGCTCTTGGAGCATAGTCTACTGAGATAATCAGTAAGTAAAGTCTTGGCATCCTCTTTTCACTCTCTGCTGAACCCCAGCTGAGTAAGCTCTTGGAACTTGTTCTGCTGAGGTACATTAATCAGTGAAGTCTAGAAATTTACTCTGACCAGCTGTTACACCTGGTTTGAACTTGGAATGAGCTTTTAGAACTCTTTCCTGCCCTGTGTACTTGCTTATAGTTCATTGAAAAAATTAATTCTGTATTGATAAGTACATTGTGCACTTTTGGACATTCTTGTCCAGAATATTAGTTATGTAAAAGAATAGTATAGTTTGCCTTTTATTTATATTATTTTACTATCAATTTCAGGTTCTTTGTTATTGTGGTGATTGTTGCTATTCACCATGTATATTTTGGCAAAAAAAATATTAAACTGTGATAGGGGGCGCGGTGGCTCAGTTGGTAGAGGTGCAGGCTGCAAGCCGAGAGGTCCTCGGTTCGAATCCCAACTGCGGCAACCGCGTTGTGTCCTTGGGCAAGACACTTCACCCCGATTGCCTACGTGGGGGCACGATGACGCTGTGTACTGAGGCGTACTGCACGTCGATGGTGCGCATGTTTTCAACCAATCTAACCCTGCCTGTGCTGCGGTGCAGAGTTCAGAGTTACGATGTTGGAGAGCTGACAGCTGCTCGTCGTTGCTCGGTGGTTCTCTCCGGGTACTCCGGCTTCCTCCACCCGTAAAACTGTCACGGTCACGATTAGCCATTGTGCATAAGTATGTGACCTTAAACACCAATAAATAAATAAATAAATTTACTGTGATAGAATAAAGAACTCTTGTTGAACTTTATACTGCTTTGGAGTTGGTTATATTGAAATCCAGTACAGTTACAATAGACACATGTTTTGCTGATAATAAGAAAATAGCTCTGCTTGAGCTTACTGCAGATATCAGTGACAGTGTACATTTTCAAAACTATTGGTACAGTGATGCTCACTTAATTAGATATCTCTTTAATCATTTATCCCTGTCAATTGAATTATTTCGAACACAGAGCTATACTTTTAATACAAATTTATCATGTTGCACATGGATTTTATAGTGAACTCCCGTTGATTGTTTAAAAGATCGAACATCGTCCCCTGATTTCCATTCTGTTCCGAATACCAGTAGGCACAGGGGACACACTGGAACTTAAGGAACGACATGTCAAAAAAGTATTCTTCGAACAAAAATTTTTGGTTTGGACTTTGCCCAAGAATTAGAACTTTTTGTTATGATCGGGCTTCTTTGGCATGCTGGAATCCCGATGTGACCAAAAAATCGCTAAAAATATCTTGTGTTTTTTTTACACTTTTGTATGTTCAGTTTCCATGTTTGAGTGAAAAACGAAACAAAAAGTTTTTACAAAATTCTAATAGGGTTGAAATAGCCTATGAGAACAATGAGAGAATATGTATGACTTCCACCCTATTCAATAGGGTGGTAGCCATACATATTCTCTCATTGGTCCCTGTGTACATTCATTACATAATATCCTTTCTACTATCTTTTATTCCCCCTGGGAACCCCAGGAAGTAAGCAGCACTTGTTTACTGTGGTAAACCAGTTCTGCTTTACTAGTAAAAAAGGACCCAGTCACCAATGCTTGCGGTAAAAGTCCTCCAAAATGGGCACCATGTGCATAAACGATTGGTTGAACTTGACTTTATGTTCAAGTTGTGTCACGATTAGCCACGGTGCATAAATATGTGACGTTGAACACCACTAAACAAAAAAACAAACAACTCTCTTTTATGAGTGTGTGTGTGGGGGGGGGGGGGAGGGGGCATGTGCCCCGTGTGCATTTTTATTTAGTATCGAGCTCCCTTAGGATTTGCTGAGTAGAACAGTGAGTAAAACCACTAAGGAAAATCCTGTGTATTGTTCCGAAGGTACAATCACTTCCTCTAGTATTATTTGGATTTTCCTAAAGGGAAAATCTATTTGTTTTTGCAATGATTATTTTTTTTTTTTTTTTTTTTTTTTATTATTATTATTATTATTATTATTCTTCCACACTTTTTGTTTTCACTATTTCTCGAAAACGCTCTTGACGATTTTTTTTAAAGTTTCTGTACTCGTAAAGGGTCATAAGTTGTAACTAATCGTCATATTCCCATTTTTCTGAAAATGTTTTAGTTAACCCTTTATGCCAAAAAACGCAAAAATATTTGGCAGCTCATATCTTTGGACTGGAAAGGGCGATTGACTTGAAATTTTCTCAGACATGTCAGCAATACACCCCTCTATCAGCATATGGTACAAAAATGTATCTAGTTAACACCTTTCTGCCAAAACATTTTTCGTAACGAAAAAAAAAATCAAAATTTGACCATTTTTGAACTCAATCTCGGGACAGGGATATGCTGAACCATATAAATGGCTTAGATATGAAGACTGTATCACCGAATTGTAAAAACCATCGAAAAAATTTCGACTCGAATTTCCGACAATCCAAAATGGCGGCCGAAAAATCGAATTTTTATTTTCGGTTATTTATGCGTTTCAGGCCATTTGGAGACGAAAAAAAAATTTTTTTTGCACCAGAAAAATTTTCGGTTTGGACTTAGAAATTTTCGACCAAAAGTCGGAAATTTTTGTTTCCACCGGGCTACTTTGCCGTCACAGTACTCAACAAGTGGGACGATTTGAAAGCTTCTAAGGGTAGAAATGCTGAAGTCACGGTGTACATGAACAGTTATCATCTTTTGGAAATGGAGTTGTTCTTAATTTGGCTTCTGCTAGCAGTCAAACATGGCTTCGGGACACTGTGACCAAAAATTGAAAAAAAATTTCTTGGGTTTTTTTACTTTATTATGTCTAGATTCATTATTTCTCATAAATAAAAACTATCAATGACGGCCATGAGTCCTAATAAATAAAACCATCAGTATTTGGGGCAAAATGTTTCTTGTTGGGCAAAAACGCCCAAAAATGCCCCAAAACGCCCAAACCTTTATAGGCCAATATCTCCTGAAGGAGAAAAGCTATCGACTTAATTTCTTAACAGACTTGTCAGAATTACTCTTCTCTAAAACAAACATAATCGGTATTTTTTTCCATTTTTTATGTTTTCTGCCAAAATTTTTCACAAAACGGAAAGTTATCTCGAAAATCGGCCATTTTGGATTGAAATATCGGAACCCCAGGAGCGATTTTTGAAATAAAGTTCAGCAATTGATAGCTCATTTTATACCCTAACAGAACATAGAAAAACCCAAAACCCCTTGTCGCTAGATTTTGCTGTAGATGAGGGTGAAGGGAGGTACCCTCAAATGTGTGTCGAAAGTTGGCGAAATTGAAAAAAAGGTTACCTTAACGTATGGCAACGGTATAAACTACTGGCGGTCTCGACGATATACGGATGCAAAATCACACGTTGAAGCCAGTTAGGCAAGTTGGCACAAGAAACGGGGACTTCATGCTCAGTTGCAGCTCTACACTCGTCTACAACACTGCCTAGGTCCATTCCAAACTGATAGAGTCTGGACAAATAGTGTTCTCACTTTCCATGCGATGGGCGATGTTTCCACGCGGTCTGGACACTCGCATTGGATGCCATGATGTCGGTCAGGCTCCGTAGAACAAGTTCTGAAAATTTCAAGTCGCTGTCTTCCGCGGTCTCGACACAGCTCGTGTATGTCTGAAGTGCAATTGTAATGTCTAATTGGAGAATTTTCGTGAATCTTTTCCTGCCAAAAAAATACTCACCGCCGATTTCTTATAACTTCAAATTCTAACGATTATCTAAGGTTTAAATGTAGTGTCTGGGAGGGACCCCCCCCCCCCCCCCCACCCTGCAGCTCCAGCCAGTAACGCTAACTCTAACCCTAACCCTACCTCTCCCCCGCACTTTCCCACCTTAGCGGCATTCTGGCTCGAAAGTTGCTAAAATGACAAGAGGATACATTAATGTATGACAACGGTACAAATTACGAGTGGTGAAGGACGATATTGAGACAAACAATCATACCTTGGAGCCGGTTAAGCAATGTGGCACTGAAACCTGGCACTTTATGCTCAATCACTGCTGTATAGCCATCTACATCACTGCCCAAGTCCATTCCAAAATGATAAAGTCGGGACGAATAGTACTCTCTCTTTCCTCGCGTCGTGTGGTGCTTCCACGCAGTGAAAACACTCGATTCTAGTGCCAAAATGTCAGCCAGGCTTCGTAGAACAAGTCCTGAAAATTTCAAGTCGCTACCTCCAGCGGTCTAGACACAGTCCGTGTATATCTGAAGTGCTATTTGAATGATGTTTAATATGCAAAGTTTCGTGAATCTTTTCCTGCATGCCAAAAACCTACTTACCGCCAATTTCTTTTGACTTTTAACTTCTGACGTTTCTCAAAGATTTAGAGGTTGCGTTGGGTTCCCTGGGTGGTGGTCTTAAAGAAGCAACTTCGATTTACAGTCAACTCGTCACCAGTTACACCCAGTTGTAAGTTTTAAGAGGAACTACCCCAGAGAGGGATGAGTAGGGCAGTCTGCGCCCATTCACCACGTCTTCTTTCGCACCGGCTTGAAAAAGACCAAATTCAAAAAATTACCTCCTCTCTTCAAACCGCTATTTCTCAGCCAATTCTTGGCAGATTTGCATGAAATTTCCACTCAGCATTCACGAATATCTGCTGCATCACGTGCCATGAAGAGCGACACGAATTTCGCATTTTGTCATTCTCGAAATCGAGAAGAGCATATGCGCATGCGCACGAGGTTGCCGCGGGCCACGTCCTGGGTTTCTGGATTTTCCAGCGACGCGGTCGTGTTTGGCAGAGCTTCTAGAACAAACGCTGAAAATTTCAAGTCGCTGCTCCAAAAACTCTCGCCACAATCTACTGTACATGGAACGGAGTGTTTACTTTTTATTATTTGGATTTTCCTAAAGGGAAAATCTATTTGTTATTGCATTGATTATTTTTCTGCAAATTTCATTATTGAACAGGGACTCGTTGGAGAGCCTCTATATCTCTTTTATAGACATAATTAACCTCAGTTTCAGCTACATCAAAAAAGAATTCAGAAGGTTAATCTTTACTTCTAGACTCTAGTAATGGTTGGTTGTAACCTTCACTGGCATTACAGAGTCTACACTCATAAAAATCATGAAGTTGTGTGGTGCTAGTCAACTGTGGTAGACCAATATCTGGTAATTAAACTTGGAGGTCAAAAGCTTGACATGCAGGTCTACTGTTTTTTATCGAAATAGAATTTTACAATTGCACAAGATTGAACTTTTCGCTATCCGTGAGTTCCTTCTTGTGTTGTCATTTTGTAGCCTACATACAGCTCAAAAGAAGTTAAGCCATTAGTTTTAAATAGACTGGCAAGCTGAATGTTGGCATACAGGTCTGTTATGCCCAACACCAGATCAAAATTATTGGTCTTTTTTGAATTCCTTCTTGTGTTGTCACTTTTGATAGACTAAAAGTGAAGTTAATCCTTTACCAACCACGGCTTGACTTTACCCATTCAGCTCTTATGCCTCTATAGTGCGGTCTGTGCAGTATTATCTTTTAGTGGAAGATTAATATTGCTACTGTTGTATGATTCAGTGATCATGAGACCTGCAGGATTGAATTGTCTGTTAGGCTTAGGTGTTTTTATTTTATACTAGGAGTGTTTGGAGCTGTTATGCACACTTGATAATATGTTTGCTTTTTACCTGCGTCACCATCGGTCAGCAAGTCCAGTAACCTCTTGACTTTGTATGTCCATCCGTCTGGAACAATTTTTTTGTCAAAGCTTTCTTGGTTTGTATCTAAGCGATTCATTCTACATTTGGTCTCCAGCTTTGTAATGTTAGGTTGTACCATGTTTGCCATTTTCGGATTTGCCATGTAGCTCAAACCCCTGCTCTCAGATGTCAAAATAAAGAAATTTCAAGCAACAATTTTCTCCAGAATGCAATGGAATTTAACCAGTTTTGTCTTCCCTCGCACAGCTCAATGAGCTCTGTCAAACAATATAGAATTGTGGAAATTCCCAGCTGCTTTGTGGGGAAAATTTGTGACATAGATTTTTGTACATCACTATGCATGGGGTTAATGCTTGTATAATCTCAATCAGTTGCATGCAATGATGCAGGTCCAGACCTGGTATAAATTTGTCTTGCTATATTTATATTCATGTGGGTGTACATTGTAAATATATTTTTATACTAATCAGCACTTCCGCTAGGCTAAAAAATATTGGGTCCTCTTTTAGATTTTGAGGAAATAATGGGGCGACCAAGTATTCTCTGTACAACGGGCCAACCATCTAATCTAAGACGACGTTGCAACAATGGCTTGATATTTGTATCATGGCATTGTGAATTATAGACTGAAAAGCTTTTTTGACATTAACAGCCCAAGTGTGCATGATTTATACAGATATATTCACTCATATTTTGATTCAAGTGCATGCCAATATATTTTTTGCACTGGTCAACAGGGGGAAATCGATTTGGTGAATAGGTCTGTTTTACTGACTCAAAAAAAAACCTCGTGGATGCCCTGCCAATACATGGTGTACATGTGAAATACTTAGACACTGTGTATTTTATTATTTATGAAAATAATGGGACATATTTAAATATCACTCATTCTTGATGTCTTTGTGGGAGTGACACTTATCAATATTAGTCATTGGTAGGTTAATTGCATTGACTTGCAGGATTGTTTGGCATGGCATCCTGTTCTCACTCACTGCTGTACGTCAGCTGAGTAAGCTCTTGGAGCATAGTCTACTGAGATAATCAGTAAGTAAAGTCTTGGCATCCTCTTTTCACTCTCTGCTGAACCCCAGCTGAGTGAGCTCTTGGAACTTGTTCTGCTGAGGTACATTAATCAGTGAAGTCTAGGAACTTACTCTGACCAGCTGTTACACCTGGTTTGAACTTGGAATGAGCTTTCAGAACTCTTTCCTGCCCTGTGTACTTGCTTATGGTTCATTGAAAAAATTAATTATGTATTGATAAGTACATTGTGCACTTTTGGACGTTCTTGTCCAGAATATTAGTTATGTAAAAGAATAGTATAGTTTGCCTTGTATTTATATTATTTTACTATCAATTTCAGGTTCTTTGTTATTGTGGTGATTGTTGCTATTCACCATGTATATTTTGGCAAAAAAAATATTAAACTGTGATAGAATAAAGAACTCTTGGTGATCTTTATACTACTTTGGAGTTGGTTATATTGAAATCCAGTACAGTTACAATAGACACATGTTTTGTTGATAAAAATAAAATAGCTCTGCTTGAGCTTACTGCAGATATCAGTGACAGTGTACATTTTCAAAACTATTGGTACAGTGATGCTCACTTAATTACATATCTCTTTAATCATTTATCCCTGTCAATTGAATTATTTCGAACATAGAGCTATACTTTTAATACAAATTTGTCATGTTGCACATGAATTTTATAGTAAACTCCCGTTGATTGTATAAAAAATCGAACATCGTCCCCTGATTTCCATTGTGTTCTGTATGCCAGTAGGCACAGGGGACACACTGGAACTCAAGGAACGACATGTTAAAAAAGTATTCTTCAAACAAAAATTTTTGGTTTGGACTTTGCCCAAGAATTAGAACTTTTTGTTATGATCGGGCTTCTTTGGCATGCTAGAATCCCGATGTGACCAAAAAATCGCTAAAAATATCTTGTGTTTTTTTACACTTTTGTATGTTTAGTTTCCATGTTTGAGTGAAAAACGAAACAAAAAGTTTTTACAAAATTCTAATAGGGTTGAAATAGCCTATGAGAACAATGAGAGAATATGTATAACTTCCACCCTATTCAATAGGGTGGTAGCGATACATATTCTCTCATTGGTCCCTGTGTACATTCATTACATAATATCCTCTCTACTATCTTTTATTCCCCGTGGGAACCCCAGGAAGTAAGGAGCACTTGTTTACTGTGGTAAACCAGTTCTGCTTTACTAGTAAAAAAGGACCCAGTCACCAATGCTTGCGGTAAAAGTCCTCCAAAATGGGCACCATGTGCATAAACGATTGGTTAAACTTGACTTTATGTTCAAGTTGTGTCACGATTAGCCACGGTGCATAAATATGTGACGTTGAACACCACTAAACAAACAAACAAACAACTATCTTTTATGAGTGTGTGTGTGGGGGGGGGGGAGGGGGGGAGGGGGCACGTGCCCCGTGTGCATTTTTATTTGGTATCGAGCTCCCTTAGGATTTGCTGAGTAGAACAGAGAGTAAAACCACTAAGGAAAATCCTGTGTATTGTTCCGAAGGTACAATCACTTCCTCTAGTTATTATTATTATTCTTCCACACTTTTTGTTTTCACTATTTCTCGAAAACGCTCTTGACGATTTTTTTTAAAGTTTCTGTACTCGTAAAGGGTCATAAGTTGTAACTAATCGTCATATTCCCATTTTTCTGAAAATGTTTTAGTTAACCCTTTATGCCAAAAAACACAAAAATATTTGACAGCTCATATCTTTGGAATAGAAAGGGCGATTGACTTGAAATTTTCTCGGACATGTCAGCAATACACCCCTCTATCAGAATATGGTACAAAAATGTATCTAGTTAGCACCTTTCTGCCAAAACATTTTTCGTAACGAAAAAAAAAATCAAAATTTGACCATTTTTTAACTCAATCTCGGGACAGGGATATGCTGAACCATCTAAAATGGCTTAGATATGAAGACTGTATCACCGAATTGTAAAAACCATCGAAAAAATTTCGACTCGAATTTCCGACAATCCAAAATGGCGGCCGAAAAATCGAATTTTTTATTTTCGGTTATTTATGCGTTTCAGGCCATTTGGAGACGAAAAAAAAATTTTTTTTGCACCAGAAAAATTTTCGGTTTGGACTTAGAAATTTTCGACCAAAAGTCGGAAATTTTTGTTTCCACCGGGCTACTTTGCCATCACAGTACTCAACAAGTGGGACGATTTGAAAGCTTCTAAGGGTAGAAATGTTGAAGTCACAGTGTACATGAACAGTTATCATCTTTTCGAAATGGAGTTGTTCTTAATTTGGCTTCTGCTAGCAGTCAAACATGGCTTCGGGACACTGTGACCAAAAATTGAAAAAAAATTTCTTGGGTTTTTTTACTTTATTATGTCTAGATTCATTATTTCTCATAAATCAAAACTATCAATGACGGCCATGAGTCCTAATAAATAAAACCATCAGTATTTGGGGCAAAATGTTTCTTGTTGGGCAAAAACGCCCAAAAACGCCCCAAAACGCCCAAACTTTATAGGCCAATATCTCCTGAAGGAGAAAAGCTATCGACTTAATTTCTTGACAGACCTGTCAGAATTACTCTTCTCTAAAACAAATATAATCGGTATTTTTTTCCATTTTTTATGTTTTCTGCCAAAATTTTTGACAAAACGGAAAGTTATCTCGAAAATCGGCCATTTTGGATTGAAATATCGGAACCCCAGGAGCGATTTTTGAAATAAAGTTCAGCAATTGATAGCTCATTTTATACCCTAACAGAACATAGAAAAACCCAAAACCCCTTGTCGCTAGATTTTGCTGTAGATGAGGGTGAAGGGAGGTACCCTCAAATGTGTGTCGAAAGTTGGCGAAATTGAAAAAAAGGTTACCTTAACGTATGGCAACGGTATAAACTACTGGCGGTCTCGACAATATACGGATGCAAAATCACACGTTGAAGCAAGTTAGGCAAGTTGGCACAAGAAACGGGGACTTCATGCTCAGTTGCAGCTCTACACTCGTCTACAACACTGCCTAGGTCCATTCCAAACTGATAGAGTCTGGACAAATAGTGTTCTCACTTTCCATGCGATGGGCGATGTTTCCACGCGGTCTGGACACTCGCATTGGATGCCATGATGTCGGTCAGGCTCCGTAGAACAAGTTCTGAAAATTTCAAGTTGCTGTCTTCCGCGGTCTCGACACAGCTCGTGTATGTCTGAAGTGCAATTGTAATGTCTAATTGGAGAAATTTCATGAATCTTTTCCTGCCAAAAAAATACTCACCGCCGATTTCTTATAACTTCAAATTCTAACGATTATCTAAGGTTTAAATGTAGTGTCTGGGAGGGACCCCCCCCTACCCTGCAGCTCCAGCCAGTAACGCTAACCCTAACCCTAACCCTACCTCTCCCCCGCACTTTCCCACCTTAGCGGCATTCTGGCTCGAAAGTTGCTAAAATGACAAGAGGCTACATTAATGTATGACAACGGTACAAATTACGAGTGGTGAAGGACAATATTGAGACAAACAATCATACCTTGGAGCCGGTTAAGCAATGTGGCACTGAAACCTGGCACTTTATGCTCAATCACTGCTGCATAGCCATCTACATCACTGCCCAAGTCCATTCCAAAATGATAAAGTCGGGACGAATAGTACTCTCTCTTTCCTCGTGTCGTGTGGTGCTTCCACGCAGTGAAAACACTCGATTCTAGTGCCAAAATGTCAGCCAGGCTTCGTAGAACAAGTCCTGAAAATTTCAAGTCGCTACCTCCAGCGGTCTAGACACAGTCCGTGTATATCTGAAGTGCTATTTGAATGATGTTTAATATGCAAAGTTTCGTGAATCTTTTCCTGCATGCCAAAAACCTACTTACCGCCAATTTCTTTTGACTTTTAACTTCTGACGTTTCTCAAAGATTTAGAGGTTGCGTTGGGTTCCCTGGGTGGTGGTCTTAAAGAAGCAACTTCGATTTACAGTCAACTCGTCACCAGTTACACCCAGTTGTAAGTTTTAAGAGGAACTACCCCAGAGAGGGATGAGTAGGGCAGTCTGCGCCCATTCACCACGTCTTCTTTCGCACCGGCTTGAAAAAGACCAAATTCAAAAAATTACCTCCTCTCTTCAAACCGCTATTTCTCAGCCAATTCTTGGCAGATTTGCATGAAATTTCCACTCAGCATTCACGAATATCTGCTGCATCACGTGCCATGAAGAGCGACACGAATTTCGCATTTTGTCATTCTCGAAATCGAGAAGAGCATATGCGCATGCGCACGAGGTTGCCGCGGGCCACGTCCTGGGTTTCTGGATTTTCCAGCGACGCGGTCGTGTTTGGCAGAGCTTCTAGAACAAACGCTGAAAATTTCAAGTCGCTGCTCCAAAAACTCTCGCCACAATCTACTGTACATGGAACGGAGTGTTTACTTTTTATTATTTGGATTTTCCTAAAGGGAAAATCTATTTGTTATTGCATTGATTATTTTTCTGCAAATTTCATTATTGAACAGGGACTCGTTGGAGAGCCTCTATATCTCTTTTATAGACATAATTAACCTCAGTTTCAGCTACATCAAAAAAGAATTCAGAAGGTTAATCTTTACTTCTAGACTCTAGTAATGGTTGGTTGTAACCTTCACTGGCATTACAGAGTCTACACTCATAAAAATCATGAAGTTGTGTGGTGCTAGTCAACTGTGGTAGACCAATATCTGGTAATTAAACTTGGAGGTCAAAAGCTTGACATGCAGGTCTACTGTTTTTTATCGAAATAGAATTTTACAATTGCACAAGATTGAACTTTTCGCTATCCGTGAGTTCCTTCTTGTGTTGTCATTTTGTAGCCTACATACAGCTCAAAAGAAGTTAAGCCATTAGTTTTAAATAGACTGGCAAGCTGAATGTTGGCATACAGGTCTGTTATGCCCAACACCAGATCAAAATTATTGGTCTTTTTTGAATTCCTTCTTGTGTTGTCACTTTTGATAGACTAAAAGTGAAGTTAATCCTTTACCAACCACGGCTTGACTTTACCCATTCAGCTCTTATGCCTCTATAGTGCGGTCTGTGCAGTATTATCTTTTAGTGGAAGATTAATATTGCTACTGTTGTATGATTCAGTGATCATGAGACCTGCAGGATTGAATTGTCTGTTAGGCTTAGGTGTTTTTATTTTATACTAGGAGTGTTTGGAGCTGTTATGCACACTTGATAATATGTTTGCTTTTTACCTGCGTCACCATCGGTCAGCAAGTCCAGTAACCTCTTGACTTTGTATGTCCATCCGTCTGGAACAATTTTTTTGTCAAAGCTTTCTTGGTTTGTATCTAAGCGATTCATTCTACATTTGGTCTCCAGCTTTGTAATGTTAGGTTGTACCATGTTTGCCATTTTCGGATTTGCCATGTAGCTCAAACCCCTGCTCTCAGATGTCAAAATAAAGAAATTTCAAGCAACAATTTTCTCCAGAATGCAATGGAATTTAACCAGTTTTGTCTTCCCTCGCACAGCTCAATGAGCTCTGTCAAACAATATAGAATTGTGGAAATTCCCAGCTGCTTTGTGGGGAAAATTTGTGACATAGATTTTTGTACATCACTATGCATGGGGTTAATGCTTGTATAATCTCAATCAGTTGCATGCAATGATGCAGGTCCAGACCTGGTATAAATTTGTCTTGCTATATTTATATTCATGTGGGTGTACATTGTAAATATATTTTTATACTAATCAGCACTTCCGCTAGGCTAAAAAATATTGGGTCCTCTTTTAGATTTTGAGGAAATAATGGGGCGACCAAGTATTCTCTGTACAACGGGCCAACCATCTAATCTAAGACGACGTTGCAACAATGGCTTGATATTTGTATCATGGCATTGTGAATTATAGACTGAAAAGCTTTTTTGACATTAACAGCCCAAGTGTGCATGATTTATACAGATATATTCACTCATATTTTGATTCAAGTGCATGCCAATATATTTTTTGCACTGGTCAACAGGGGGAAATCGATTTGGTGAATAGGTCTGTTTTACTGACTCAAAAAAAAACCTCGTGGATGCCCTGCCAATACATGGTGTACATGTGAAATACTTAGACACTGTGTATTTTATTATTTATGAAAATAATGGGACATATTTAAATATCACTCATTCTTGATGTCTTTGTGGGAGTGACACTTATCAATATTAGTCATTGGTAGGTTAATTGCATTGACTTGCAGGATTGTTTGGCATGGCATCCTGTTCTCACTCACTGCTGTACGTCAGCTGAGTAAGCTCTTGGAGCATAGTCTACTGAGATAATCAGTAAGTAAAGTCTTGGCATCCTCTTTTCACTCTCTGCTGAACCCCAGCTGAGTGAGCTCTTGGAACTTGTTCTGCTGAGGTACATTAATCAGTGAAGTCTAGGAACTTACTCTGACCAGCTGTTACACCTGGTTTGAACTTGGAATGAGCTTTCAGAACTCTTTCCTGCCCTGTGTACTTGCTTATGGTTCATTGAAAAAATTAATTATGTATTGATAAGTACATTGTGCACTTTTGGACGTTCTTGTCCAGAATATTAGTTATGTAAAAGAATAGTATAGTTTGCCTTGTATTTATATTATTTTACTATCAATTTCAGGTTCTTTGTTATTGTGGTGATTGTTGCTATTCACCATGTATATTTTGGCAAAAAAAATATTAAACTGTGATAGAATAAAGAACTCTTGGTGATCTTTATACTACTTTGGAGTTGGTTATATTGAAATCCAGTACAGTTACAATAGACACATGTTTTGTTGATAAAAATAAAATAGCTCTGCTTGAGCTTACTGCAGATATCAGTGACAGTGTACATTTTCAAAACTATTGGTACAGTGATGCTCACTTAATTACATATCTCTTTAATCATTTATCCCTGTCAATTGAATTATTTCGAACATAGAGCTATACTTTTAATACAAATTTGTCATGTTGCACATGAATTTTATAGTAAACTCCCGTTGATTGTATAAAAAATCGAACATCGTCCCCTGATTTCCATTGTGTTCTGTATGCCAGTAGGCACAGGGGACACACTGGAACTCAAGGAACGACATGTTAAAAAAGTATTCTTCAAACAAAAATTTTTGGTTTGGACTTTGCCCAAGAATTAGAACTTTTTGTTATGATCGGGCTTCTTTGGCATGCTAGAATCCCGATGTGACCAAAAAATCGCTAAAAATATCTTGTGTTTTTTTACACTTTTGTATGTTTAGTTTCCATGTTTGAGTGAAAAACGAAACAAAAAGTTTTTACAAAATTCTAATAGGGTTGAAATAGCCTATGAGAACAATGAGAGAATATGTATAACTTCCACCCTATTCAATAGGGTGGTAGCGATACATATTCTCTCATTGGTCCCTGTGTACATTCATTACATAATATCCTCTCTACTATCTTTTATTCCCCGTGGGAACCCCAGGAAGTAAGGAGCACTTGTTTACTGTGGTAAACCAGTTCTGCTTTACTAGTAAAAAAGGACCCAGTCACCAATGCTTGCGGTAAAAGTCCTCCAAAATGGGCACCATGTGCATAAACGATTGGTTAAACTTGACTTTATGTTCAAGTTGTGTCACGATTAGCCACGGTGCATAAATATGTGACGTTGAACACCACTAAACAAACAAACAAACAACTATCTTTTATGAGTGTGTGTGTGGGGGGGGGGGGGGGGGAGGGGGCACGTGCCCCGTGTGCATTTTTATTTGGTATCGAGCTCCCTTAGGATTTGCTGAGTAGAACAGAGAGTAAAACCACTAAGGAAAATCCTGTGTATTGTTCCGAAGGTACAATCACTTCCTCTAGTTATTATTATTATTCTTCCACACTTTTTGTTTTCACTATTTCTCGAAAACGCTCTTGACGATTTTTTTTAAAGTTTCTGTACTCGTAAAGGGTCATAAGTTGTAACTAATCGTCATATTCCCATTTTTCTGAAAATGTTTTAGTTAACCCTTTATGCCAAAAAACACAAAAATATTTGACAGCTCATATCTTTGGAATAGAAAGGGCGATTGACTTGAAATTTTCTCGGACATGTCAGCAATACACCCCTCTATCAGAATATGGTACAAAAATGTATCTAGTTAGCACCTTTCTGCCAAAACATTTTTCGTAACGAAAAAAAAAATCAAAATTTGACCATTTTTTAACTCAATCTCGGGACAGGGATATGCTGAACCATCTAAAATGGCTTAGATATGAAGACTGTATCACCGAATTGTAAAAACCATCGAAAAAATTTCGACTCGAATTTCCGACAATCCAAAATGGCGGCCGAAAAATCGAATTTTTTATTTTCGGTTATTTATGCGTTTCAGGCCATTTGGAGACGAAAAAAAAATTTTTTTTGCACCAGAAAAATTTTCGGTTTGGACTTAGAAATTTTCGACCAAAAGTCGGAAATTTTTGTTTCCACCGGGCTACTTTGCCATCACAGTACTCAACAAGTGGGACGATTTGAAAGCTTCTAAGGGTAGAAATGTTGAAGTCACAGTGTACATGAACAGTTATCATCTTTTCGAAATGGAGTTGTTCTTAATTTGGCTTCTGCTAGCAGTCAAACATGGCTTCGGGACACTGTGACCAAAAATTGAAAAAAAATTTCTTGGGTTTTTTTACTTTATTATGTCTAGATTCATTATTTCTCATAAATCAAAACTATCAATGACGGCCATGAGTCCTAATAAATAAAACCATCAGTATTTGGGGCAAAATGTTTCTTGTTGGGCAAAAACGCCCAAAAACGCCCCAAAACGCCCAAACTTTATAGGCCAATATCTCCTGAAGGAGAAAAGCTATCGACTTAATTTCTTGACAGACTTGTCAGAATTACTCTTCTCTAAAACAAATATAATCGGTATTTTTTCCATTTTTTATGTTTTCTGCCAAAATTTTTGACAAAACGGAAAGTTATCTCGAAAATCGGCCATTTTGGATTGAAATATCGGAACCCCAGGAGCGATTTTTGAAATAAAGTTCAGCAATTGATAGCTCATTTTATACCCTAACAGAACATAGAAAAACCCAAAACCCCTTGTCGCTAGATTTTGCTGTAGATGAGGGTGAAGGGAGGTACCCTCAAATGTGTGTCGAAAGTTGGCGAAATTGAAAAAAAGGTTACCTTAACGTATGGCAACGGTATAAACTACTGGCGGTCTCGACAATATACGGATGCAAAATCACACGTTGAAGCCAGTTAGGCAAGTTGGCACAAGAAACGGGGACTTCATGCTCAGTTGCAGCTCTACACTCGTCTACAACACTGCCTAGGTCCATTCCAAACTGATAGAGTCTGGACAAATAGTGTTCTCACTTTCCATGCGATGGGCGATGTTTCCACGCGGTCTGGACACTCGCATTGGATGCCATGATGTCGGTCAGGCTCCGTAGAACAAGTTCTGAAAATTTCAAGTTGCTGTCTTCCGCGGTCTCGACACAGCTCGTGTATGTCTGAAGTGCAATTGTAATGTCTAATTGGAGAAATTTCATGAATCTTTTCCTGCCAAAAAAATACTCACCGCCGATTTCTTATAACTTCAAATTCTAACGATTATCTAAGGTTTAAATGTAGTGTCTGGGAGGGACCCCCCCCTACCCTGCAGCTCCAGCCAGTAACGCTAACCCTAACCCTAACCCTACCTCTCCCCCGCACTTTCCCACCTTAGCGGCATTCTGGCTCGAAAGTTGCTAAAATGACAAGAGGCTACATTAATGTATGACAACGGTACAAATTACGAGTGGTGAAGGACAATATTGAGACAAACAATCATACCTTGGAGCCGGTTAAGCAATGTGGCACTGAAACCTGGCACTTTATGCTCAATCACTGCTGCATAGCCATCTACATCACTGCCCAAGTCCATTCCAAAATGATAAAGTCGGGACGAATAGTACTCTCTCTTTCCTCGTGTCGTGTGGTGCTTCCACGCAGTGAAAACACTCGATTCTAGTGCCAAAATGTCAGCCAGGCTTCGTAGAACAAGTCCTGAAAATTTCAAGTCGCTACCTCCAGCGGTCTAGACACAGTCCGTGTATATCTGAAGTGCTATTTGAATGATGTTTAATATGCAAAGTTTCGTGAATCTTTTCCTGCATGCCAAAAACCTACTTACCGCCAATTTCTTTTGACTTTTAACTTCTGACGTTTCTCAAAGATTTAGAGGTTGCGTTGGGTTCCCTGGGTGGTGGTCTTAAAGAAGCAACTTCGATTTACAGTCAACTCGTCACCAGTTACACCCAGTTGTAAGTTTTAAGAGGAACTACCCCAGAGAGGGATGAGTAGGGCAGTCTGCGCCCATTCACCACGTCTTCTTTCGCACCGGCTTGAAAAAGACCAAATTCAAAAAATTACCTCCTCTCTTCAAACCGCTATTTCTCAGCCAATTCTTGGCAGATTTGCATGAAATTTCCACTCAGCATTCACGAATATCTGCTGCATCACGTGCCATGAAGAGCGACACGAATTTCGCATTTTGTCATTCTCGAAATCGAGAAGAGCATATGCGCATGCGCACGAGGTTGCCGCGGGCCACGTCCTGGGTTTCTGGATTTTCCAGCGACGCGGTCGTGTTTGGCAGAGCTTCTAGAACAAACGCTGAAAATTTCAAGTCGCTGCTCCAAAAACTCTCGCCACAATCTACTGTACATGGAACGGAGTGTTTACTTTTTATTATTTGGATTTTCCTAAAGGGAAAATCTATTTGTTATTGCATTGATTATTTTTCTGCAAATTTCATTATTGAACAGGGACTCGTTGGAGAGCCTCTATATCTCTTTTATAGACATAATTAACCTCAGTTTCAGCTACATCAAAAAAGAATTCAGAAGGTTAATCTTTACTTCTAGACTCTAGTAATGGTTGGTTGTAACCTTCACTGGCATTACAGAGTCTACACTCATAAAAATCATGAAGTTGTGTGGTGCTAGTCAACTGTGGTAGACCAATATCTGGTAATTAAACTTGGAGGTCAAAAGCTTGACATGCAGGTCTACTGTTTTTTATCGAAATAGAATTTTACAATTGCACAAGATTGAACTTTTCGCTATCCGTGAGTTCCTTCTTGTGTTGTCATTTTGTAGCCTACATACAGCTCAAAAGAAGTTAAGCCATTAGTTTTAAATAGACTGGCAAGCTGAATGTTGGCATACAGGTCTGTTATGCCCAACACCAGATCAAAATTATTGGTCTTTTTTGAATTCCTTCTTGTGTTGTCACTTTTGATAGACTAAAAGTGAAGTTAATCCTTTACCAACCACGGCTTGACTTTACCCATTCAGCTCTTATGCCTCTATAGTGCGGTCTGTGCAGTATTATCTTTTAGTGGAAGATTAATATTGCTACTGTTGTATGATTCAGTGATCATGAGACCTGCAGGATTGAATTGTCTGTTAGGCTTAGGTGTTTTTATTTTATACTAGGAGTGTTTGGAGCTGTTATGCACACTTGATAATATGTTTGCTTTTTACCTGCGTCACCATCGGTCAGCAAGTCCAGTAACCTCTTGACTTTGTATGTCCATCCGTCTGGAACAATTTTTTTGTCAAAGCTTTCTTGGTTTGTATCTAAGCGATTCATTCTACATTTGGTCTCCAGCTTTGTAATGTTAGGTTGTACCATGTTTGCCATTTTCGGATTTGCCATGTAGCTCAAACCCCTGCTCTCAGATGTCAAAATAAAGAAATTTCAAGCAACAATTTTCTCCAGAATGCAATGGAATTTAACCAGTTTTGTCTTCCCTCGCACAGCTCAATGAGCTCTGTCAAACAATATAGAATTGTGGAAATTCCCAGCTGCTTTGTGGGGAAAATTTGTGACATAGATTTTTGTACATCACTATGCATGGGGTTAATGCTTGTATAATCTCAATCAGTTGCATGCAATGATGCAGGTCCAGACCTGGTATAAATTTGTCTTGCTATATTTATATTCATGTGGGTGTACATTGTAAATATATTTTTATACTAATCAGCACTTCCGCTAGGCTAAAAAATATTGGGTCCTCTTTTAGATTTTGAGGAAATAATGGGGCGACCAAGTATTCTCTGTACAACGGGCCAACCATCTAATCTAAGACGACGTTGCAACAATGGCTTGATATTTGTATCATGGCATTGTGAATTATAGACTGAAAAGCTTTTTTGACATTAACAGCCCAAGTGTGCATGATTTATACAGATATATTCACTCATATTTTGATTCAAGTGCATGCCAATATATTTTTTGCACTGGTCAACAGGGGGAAATCGATTTGGTGAATAGGTCTGTTTTACTGACTCAAAAAAAAACCTCGTGGATGCCCTGCCAATACATGGTGTACATGTGAAATACTTAGACACTGTGTATTTTATTATTTATGAAAATAATGGGACATATTTAAATATCACTCATTCTTGATGTCTTTGTGGGAGTGACACTTATCAATATTAGTCATTGGTAGGTTAATTGCATTGACTTGCAGGATTGTTTGGCATGGCATCCTGTTCTCACTCACTGCTGTACGTCAGCTGAGTAAGCTCTTGGAGCATAGTCTACTGAGATAATCAGTAAGTAAAGTCTTGGCATCCTCTTTTCACTCTCTGCTGAACCCCAGCTGAGTGAGCTCTTGGAACTTGTTCTGCTGAGGTACATTAATCAGTGAAGTCTAGGAACTTACTCTGACCAGCTGTTACACCTGGTTTGAACTTGGAATGAGCTTTCAGAACTCTTTCCTGCCCTGTGTACTTGCTTATGGTTCATTGAAAAAATTAATTATGTATTGATAAGTACATTGTGCACTTTTGGACGTTCTTGTCCAGAATATTAGTTATGTAAAAGAATAGTATAGTTTGCCTTGTATTTATATTATTTTACTATCAATTTCAGGTTCTTTGTTATTGTGGTGATTGTTGCTATTCACCATGTATATTTTGGCAAAAAAAATATTAAACTGTGATAGAATAAAGAACTCTTGGTGATCTTTATACTACTTTGGAGTTGGTTATATTGAAATCCAGTACAGTTACAATAGACACATGTTTTGTTGATAAAAATAAAATAGCTCTGCTTGAGCTTACTGCAGATATCAGTGACAGTGTACATTTTCAAAACTATTGGTACAGTGATGCTCACTTAATTACATATCTCTTTAATCATTTATCCCTGTCAATTGAATTATTTCGAACATAGAGCTATACTTTTAATACAAATTTGTCATGTTGCACATGAATTTTATAGTAAACTCCCGTTGATTGTATAAAAAATCGAACATCGTCCCCTGATTTCCATTGTGTTCTGTATGCCAGTAGGCACAGGGGACACACTGGAACTCAAGGAACGACATGTTAAAAAAGTATTCTTCAAACAAAAATTTTTGGTTTGGACTTTGCCCAAGAATTAGAACTTTTTGTTATGATCGGGCTTCTTTGGCATGCTAGAATCCCGATGTGACCAAAAAATCGCTAAAAATATCTTGTGTTTTTTTACACTTTTGTATGTTTAGTTTCCATGTTTGAGTGAAAAACGAAACAAAAAGTTTTTACAAAATTCTAATAGGGTTGAAATAGCCTATGAGAACAATGAGAGAATATGTATAACTTCCACCCTATTCAATAGGGTGGTAGCGATACATATTCTCTCATTGGTCCCTGTGTACATTCATTACATAATATCCTCTCTACTATCTTTTATTCCCCGTGGGAACCCCAGGAAGTAAGGAGCACTTGTTTACTGTGGTAAACCAGTTCTGCTTTACTAGTAAAAAAGGACCCAGTCACCAATGCTTGCGGTAAAAGTCCTCCAAAATGGGCACCATGTGCATAAACGATTGGTTAAACTTGACTTTATGTTCAAGTTGTGTCACGATTAGCCACGGTGCATAAATATGTGACGTTGAACACCACTAAACAAACAAACAAACAACTATCTTTTATGAGTGTGTGTGTGGGGGGGGGGAGGGGGGGAGGGGGCACGTGCCCCGTGTGCATTTTTATTTGGTATCGAGCTCCCTTAGGATTTGCTGAGTAGAACAGAGAGTAAAACCACTAAGGAAAATCCTGTGTATTGTTCCGAAGGTACAATCACTTCCTCTAGTTATTATTATTATTCTTCCACACTTTTTGTTTTCACTATTTCTCGAAAACGCTCTTGACGATTTTTTTTAAAGTTTCTGTACTCGTAAAGGGTCATAAGTTGTAACTAATCGTCATATTCCCATTTTTCTGAAAATGTTTTAGTTAACCCTTTATGCCAAAAAACACAAAAATATTTGACAGCTCATATCTTTGGAATAGAAAGGGCGATTGACTTGAAATTTTCTCGGACATGTCAGCAATACACCCCTCTATCAGAATATGGTACAAAAATGTATCTAGTTAGCACCTTTCTGCCAAAACATTTTTCGTAACGAAAAAAAAAATCAAAATTTGACCATTTTTTAACTCAATCTCGGGACAGGGATATGCTGAACCATCTAAAATGGCTTAGATATGAAGACTGTATCACCGAATTGTAAAAACCATCGAAAAAATTTCGACTCGAATTTCCGACAATCCAAAATGGCGGCCGAAAAATCGAATTTTTTATTTTCGGTTATTTATGCGTTTCAGGCCATTTGGAGACGAAAAAAAAATTTTTTTTGCACCAGAAAAATTTTCGGTTTGGACTTAGAAATTTTCGACCAAAAGTCGGAAATTTTTGTTTCCACCGGGCTACTTTGCCATCACAGTACTCAACAAGTGGGACGATTTGAAAGCTTCTAAGGGTAGAAATGTTGAAGTCACAGTGTACATGAACAGTTATCATCTTTTCGAAATGGAGTTGTTCTTAATTTGGCTTCTGCTAGCAGTCAAACATGGCTTCGGGACACTGTGACCAAAAATTGAAAAAAAATTTCTTGGGTTTTTTTACTTTATTATGTCTAGATTCATTATTTCTCATAAATCAAAACTATCAATGACGGCCATGAGTCCTAATAAATAAAACCATCAGTATTTGGGGCAAAATGTTTCTTGTTGGGCAAAAACGCCCAAAAACGCCCCAAAACGCCCAAACTTTATAGGCCAATATCTCCTGAAGGAGAAAAGCTATCGACTTAATTTCTTGACAGACTTGTCAGAATTACTCTTCTCTAAAACAAATATAATCGGTATTTTTTTCCATTTTTTATGTTTTCTGCCAAAATTTTTGACAAAACGGAAAGTTATCTCGAAAATCGGCCATTTTGGATTGAAATATCGGAACCCCAGGAGCGATTTTTGAAATAAAGTTCAGCAATTGATAGCTCATTTTATACCCTAACAGAACATAGAAAAACCCAAAACCCCTTGTCGCTAGATTTTGCTGTAGATGAGGGTGAAGGGAGGTACCCTCAAATGTGTGTCGAAAGTTGGCGAAATTGAAAAAAAGGTTACCTTAACGTATGGCAACGGTATAAACTACTGGCGGTCTCGACAATATACGGATGCAAAATCACACGTTGAAGCCAGTTAGGCAAGTTGGCACAAGAAACGGGGACTTCATGCTCAGTTGCAGCTCTACACTCGTCTACAACACTGCCTAGGTCCATTCCAAACTGATAGAGTCTGGACAAATAGTGTTCTCACTTTCCATGCGATGGGCGATGTTTCCACGCGGTCTGGACACTCGCATTGGATGCCATGATGTCGGTCAGGCTCCGTAGAACAAGTTCTGAAAATTTCAAGTTGCTGTCTTCCGCGGTCTCGACACAGCTCGTGTATGTCTGAAGTGCAATTGTAATGTCTAATTGGAGAAATTTCATGAATCTTTTCCTGCCAAAAAAATACTCACCGCCGATTTCTTATAACTTCAAATTCTAACGATTATCTAAGGTTTAAATGTAGTGTCTGGGAGGGACCCCCCCCTACCCTGCAGCTCCAGCCAGTAACGCTAACCCTAACCCTAACCCTACCTCTCCCCCGCACTTTCCCACCTTAGCGGCATTCTGGCTCGAAAGTTGCTAAAATGACAAGAGGCTACATTAATGTATGACAACGGTACAAATTACGAGTGGTGAAGGACAATATTGAGACAAACAATCATACCTTGGAGCCGGTTAAGCAATGTGGCACTGAAACCTGGCACTTTATGCTCAATCACTGCTGCATAGCCATCTACATCACTGCCCAAGTCCATTCCAAAATGATAAAGTCGGGACGAATAGTACTCTCTCTTTCCTCGTGTCGTGTGGTGCTTCCACGCAGTGAAAACACTCGATTCTAGTGCCAAAATGTCAGCCAGGCTTCGTAGAACAAGTCCTGAAAATTTCAAGTCGCTACCTCCAGCGGTCTAGACACAGTCCGTGTATATCTGAAGTGCTATTTGAATGATGTTTAATATGCAAAGTTTCGTGAATCTTTTCCTGCATGCCAAAAACCTACTTACCGCCAATTTCTTTTGACTTTTAACTTCTGACGTTTCTCAAAGATTTAGAGGTTGCGTTGGGTTCCCTGGGTGGTGGTCTTAAAGAAGCAACTTCGATTTACAGTCAACTCGTCACCAGTTACACCCAGTTGTAAGTTTTAAGAGGAACTACCCCAGAGAGGGATGAGTAGGGCAGTCTGCGCCCATTCACCACGTCTTCTTTCGCACCGGCTTGAAAAAGACCAAATTCAAAAAATTACCTCCTCTCTTCAAACCGCTATTTCTCAGCCAATTCTTGGCAGATTTGCATGAAATTTCCACTCAGCATTCACGAATATCTGCTGCATCACGTGCCATGAAGAGCGACACGAATTTCGCATTTTGTCATTCTCGAAATCGAGAAGAGCATATGCGCATGCGCATGAGGTTGCCGCGGGCCACGTCCTGGGTTTCTGGATTTTCCAGCGACGCGGTCGTGTTTGGCAGAGCTTCTAGAACAAACGCTGAAAATTTCAAGTCGCTGCTCCAAAAACTCTCGCCACAATCTACTGTACATGGAACGGAGTGTTTACTTTTTATTATTTGGATTTTCCTAAAGGGAAAATCTATTTGTTATTGCATTGATTATTTTTCTGCAAATTTCATTATTGAACAGGGACTCGTTGGAGAGCCTCTATATCTCTTTTATAGACATAATTAACCTCAGTTTCAGCTACATCAAAAAAGAATTCAGAAGGTTAATCTTTACTTCTAGACTCTAGTAATGGTTGGTTGTAACCTTCACTGGCATTACAGAGTCTACACTCATAAAAATCATGAAGTTGTGTGGTGCTAGTCAACTGTGGTAGACCAATATCTGGTAATTAAACTTGGAGGTCAAAAGCTTGACATGCAGGTCTACTGTTTTTTATCGAAATAGAATTTTACAATTGCACAAGATTGAACTTTTCGCTATCCGTGAGTTCCTTCTTGTGTTGTCATTTTGTAGCCTACATACAGCTCAAAAGAAGTTAAGCCATTAGTTTTAAATAGACTGGCAAGCTGAATGTTGGCATACAGGTCTGTTATGCCCAACACCAGATCAAAATTATTGGTCTTTTTTGAATTCCTTCTTGTGTTGTCACTTTTGATAGACTAAAAGTGAAGTTAATCCTTTACCAACCACGGCTTGACTTTACCCATTCAGCTCTTATGCCTCTATAGTGCGGTCTGTGCAGTATTATCTTTTAGTGGAAGATTAATATTGCTACTGTTGTATGATTCAGTGATCATGAGACCTGCAGGATTGAATTGTCTGTTAGGCTTAGGTGTTTTTATTTTATACTAGGAGTGTTTGGAGCTGTTATGCACACTTGATAATATGTTTGCTTTTTACCTGCGTCACCATCGGTCAGCAAGTCCAGTAACCTCTTGACTTTGTATGTCCATCCGTCTGGAACAATTTTTTTGTCAAAGCTTTCTTGGTTTGTATCTAAGCGATTCATTCTACATTTGGTCTCCAGCTTTGTAATGTTAGGTTGTACCATGTTTGCCATTTTCGGATTTGCCATGTAGCTCAAACCCCTGCTCTCAGATGTCAAAATAAAGAAATTTCAAGCAACAATTTTCTCCAGAATGCAATGGAATTTAACCAGTTTTGTCTTCCCTCGCACAGCTCAATGAGCTCTGTCAAACAATATAGAATTGTGGAAATTCCCAGCTGCTTTGTGGGGAAAATTTGTGACATAGATTTTTGTACATCACTATGCATGGGGTTAATGCTTGTATAATCTCAATCAGTTGCATGCAATGATGCAGGTCCAGACCTGGTATAAATTTGTCTTGCTATATTTATATTCATGTGGGTGTACATTGTAAATATATTTTTATACTAATCAGCACTTCCGCTAGGCTAAAAAATATTGGGTCCTCTTTTAGATTTTGAGGAAATAATGGGGCGACCAAGTATTCTCTGTACAACGGGCCAACCATCTAATCTAAGACGACGTTGCAACAATGGCTTGATATTTGTATCATGGCATTGTGAATTATAGACTGAAAAGCTTTTTTGACATTAACAGCCCAAGTGTGCATGATTTATACAGATATATTCACTCATATTTTGATTCAAGTGCATGCCAATATATTTTTTGCACTGGTCAACAGGGGGAAATCGATTTGGTGAATAGGTCTGTTTTACTGACTCAAAAAAAAACCTCGTGGATGCCCTGCCAATACATGGTGTACATGTGAAATACTTAGACACTGTGTATTTTATTATTTATGAAAATAATGGGACATATTTAAATATCACTCATTCTTGATGTCTTTGTGGGAGTGACACTTATCAATATTAGTCATTGGTAGGTTAATTGCATTGACTTGCAGGATTGTTTGGCATGGCATCCTGTTCTCACTCACTGCTGTACGTCAGCTGAGTAAGCTCTTGGAGCATAGTCTACTGAGATAATCAGTAAGTAAAGTCTTGGCATCCTCTTTTCACTCTCTGCTGAACCCCAGCTGAGTGAGCTCTTGGAACTTGTTCTGCTGAGGTACATTAATCAGTGAAGTCTAGGAACTTACTCTGACCAGCTGTTACACCTGGTTTGAACTTGGAATGAGCTTTCAGAACTCTTTCCTGCCCTGTGTACTTGCTTATGGTTCATTGAAAAAATTAATTATGTATTGATAAGTACATTGTGCACTTTTGGACGTTCTTGTCCAGAATATTAGTTATGTAAAAGAATAGTATAGTTTGCCTTGTATTTATATTATTTTACTATCAATTTCAGGTTCTTTGTTATTGTGGTGATTGTTGCTATTCACCATGTATATTTTGGCAAAAAAAATATTAAACTGTGATAGAATAAAGAACTCTTGGTGATCTTTATACTACTTTGGAGTTGGTTATATTGAAATCCAGTACAGTTACAATAGACACATGTTTTGTTGATAAAAATAAAATAGCTCTGCTTGAGCTTACTGCAGATATCAGTGACAGTGTACATTTTCAAAACTATTGGTACAGTGATGCTCACTTAATTACATATCTCTTTAATCATTTATCCCTGTCAATTGAATTATTTCGAACATAGAGCTATACTTTTAATACAAATTTGTCATGTTGCACATGAATTTTATAGTAAACTCCCGTTGATTGTATAAAAAATCGAACATCGTCCCCTGATTTCCATTGTGTTCTGTATGCCAGTAGGCACAGGGGACACACTGGAACTCAAGGAACGACATGTTAAAAAAGTATTCTTCAAACAAAAATTTTTGGTTTGGACTTTGCCCAAGAATTAGAACTTTTTGTTATGATCGGGCTTCTTTGGCATGCTAGAATCCCGATGTGACCAAAAAATCGCTAAAAATATCTTGTGTTTTTTTACACTTTTGTATGTTTAGTTTCCATGTTTGAGTGAAAAACGAAACAAAAAGTTTTTACAAAATTCTAATAGGGTTGAAATAGCCTATGAGAACAATGAGAGAATATGTATAACTTCCACCCTATTCAATAGGGTGGTAGCGATACATATTCTCTCATTGGTCCCTGTGTACATTCATTACATAATATCCTCTCTACTATCTTTTATTCCCCGTGGGAACCCCAGGAAGTAAGGAGCACTTGTTTACTGTGGTAAACCAGTTCTGCTTTACTAGTAAAAAAGGACCCAGTCACCAATGCTTGCGGTAAAAGTCCTCCAAAATGGGCACCATGTGCATAAACGATTGGTTAAACTTGACTTTATGTTCAAGTTGTGTCACGATTAGCCACGGTGCATAAATATGTGACGTTGAACACCACTAAACAAACAAACAAACAACTATCTTTTATGAGTGTGTGTGTGGGGGGGGGGGGGGGGAGGGGGCACGTGCCCCGTGTGCATTTTTATTTGGTATCGAGCTCCCTTAGGATTTGCTGAGTAGAACAGAGAGTAAAACCACTAAGGAAAATCCTGTGTATTGTTCCGAAGGTACAATCACTTCCTCTAGTTATTATTATTATTCTTCCACACTTTTTGTTTTCACTATTTCTCGAAAACGCTCTTGACGATTTTTTTTAAAGTTTCTGTACTCGTAAAGGGTCATAAGTTGTAACTAATCGTCATATTCCCATTTTTCTGAAAATGTTTTAGTTAACCCTTTATGCCAAAAAACACAAAAATATTTGACAGCTCATATCTTTGGAATAGAAAGGGCGATTGACTTGAAATTTTCTCGGACATGTCAGCAATACACCCCTCTATCAGAATATGGTACAAAAATGTATCTAGTTAGCACCTTTCTGCCAAAACATTTTTCGTAACGAAAAAAAAAATCAAAATTTGACCATTTTTTAACTCAATCTCGGGACAGGGATATGCTGAACCATCTAAAATGGCTTAGATATGAAGACTGTATCACCGAATTGTAAAAACCATCGAAAAAATTTCGACTCGAATTTCCGACAATCCAAAATGGCGGCCGAAAAATCGAATTTTTTATTTTCGGTTATTTATGCGTTTCAGGCCATTTGGAGACGAAAAAAAAATTTTTTTTGCACCAGAAAAATTTTCGGTTTGGACTTAGAAATTTTCGACCAAAAGTCGGAAATTTTTGTTTCCACCGGGCTACTTTGCCATCACAGTACTCAACAAGTGGGACGATTTGAAAGCTTCTAAGGGTAGAAATGTTGAAGTCACAGTGTACATGAACAGTTATCATCTTTTCGAAATGGAGTTGTTCTTAATTTGGCTTCTGCTAGCAGTCAAACATGGCTTCGGGACACTGTGACCAAAAATTGAAAAAAAATTTCTTGGGTTTTTTTACTTTATTATGTCTAGATTCATTATTTCTCATAAATCAAAACTATCAATGACGGCCATGAGTCCTAATAAATAAAACCATCAGTATTTGGGGCAAAATGTTTCTTGTTGGGCAAAAACGCCCAAAAACGCCCCAAAACGCCCAAACTTTATAGGCCAATATCTCCTGAAGGAGAAAAGCTATCGACTTAATTTCTTGACAGACTTGTCAGAATTACTCTTCTCTAAAACAAATATAATCGGTATTTTTTTCCATTTTTTATGTTTTCTGCCAAAATTTTTGACAAAACGGAAAGTTATCTCGAAAATCGGCCATTTTGGATTGAAATATCGGAACCCCAGGAGCGATTTTTGAAATAAAGTTCAGCAATTGATAGCTCATTTTATACCCTAACAGAACATAGAAAAACCCAAAACCCCTTGTCGCTAGATTTTGCTGTAGATGAGGGTGAAGGGAGGTACCCTCAAATGTGTGTCGAAAGTTGGCGAAATTGAAAAAAAGGTTACCTTAACGTATGGCAACGGTATAAACTACTGGCGGTCTCGACAATATACGGATGCAAAATCACACGTTGAAGCCAGTTAGGCAAGTTGGCACAAGAAACGGGGACTTCATGCTCAGTTGCAGCTCTACACTCGTCTACAACACTGCCTAGGTCCATTCCAAACTGATAGAGTCTGGACAAATAGTGTTCTCACTTTCCATGCGATGGGCGATGTTTCCACGCGGTCTGGACACTCGCATTGGATGCCATGATGTCGGTCAGGCTCCGTAGAACAAGTTCTGAAAATTTCAAGTTGCTGTCTTCCGCGGTCTCGACACAGCTCGTGTATGTCTGAAGTGCAATTGTAATGTCTAATTGGAGAAATTTCATGAATCTTTTCCTGCCAAAAAAATACTCACCGCCGATTT